>CAUYUJ010003747.1:377660-390160 GCA_963575745.1 Prorocentrum cordatum
ATCAGCATCGTCAGCATCATCTCCAGCAGCATCATCCTCATCATCATCATAATCGTCATCACCATTATCAGCATCATCACAATCATCATCAGCATCGTCATCTTCATCATCAGCATCATCAGCATCAGCATCGACATCATCATTGTCATCAGCAGCAGCATCATCCTAATTATCATCCTCATCATTATCATTATAATCGTCATCACCATCATCATCAGCATCATCAGCAGCATCATCAGCATCAGCATCAGCATCAGCATCAACATCGTCATCATCAGCAGCAGCATTATCGGTAGCGGCAGCAGAAGCATCAGCATCAGCATTAGCATCTGCATGTTCATCTTGGTCACAATCTGCAGCAGCAGCAGCAGTAGCATCATCATCATCACCACCATCGCCATCATTATCATCATCATCATCATCAGCATCATCATCATCATCATCAGCATCATCATAGTCATCATCATCATCATCAGCATCATCATCCCATCATCATCGTCGTCGTCGTCGCCATCGTCGTCATCGTCGTGAAAAAAACTACGATTAACATTACCTTGATCACCATCATCCTCATCGTCATCAGCAGCATCATTACCATCATCGTCAACAATCATCATCACAATCACCATCACCACCAATAACACTATCATCTGCATCATCACAATCGAGCCCCCTCCCTGAGCAGGATGGGTGCCACCGGCTCCTGCAGGTAGTCGCGCACGTACTGGTGCACGCCGCGGCGCCACAGCAGCCCCCGTACGTTCCGCTGAACTAGGCGGACCGCGGCGACCTCTCGGGAATCGGCGCCCCCCAGTCGCTGCTATTGCCCGTCCTCCTGCTCTTCCCCCTCACTGTCGTCCCCCTCTTTCCCCTCCACCATCCCCGTCTCTCCCCCGCCCTCGTCCTCCTCCTCCTCCTCCTCCTCCTCCTCCTGCTCCTCCTCCTCCTCCTCCTCCTCCTCCTCATCCTCCTCCTCCTGCTTATTCTTCTTCTTCTTCCTCCTCCTCCTCCTCCTCCTCCTCCTTCCTCCTTCCTCCTTCCTCCTTCCTTCTTCCTCCTTCCTCGTTCCTCGTTCCTCGTTCCTCGTTCCTCCTTCCTCCTTCCTCCTTTCCTCCTTCCTCCTCCTGCTTCCTCCTTCCTCCTTCCCTCTTCCTCCTTCCTCCTTCCTCCTTCCTCCTCTCTCCTTCCTCCTTCCTCCTTCCTCCTTCTCCTTCCTTCCTCCTCCTCCTTCCTCCTTCCTCCTTTCCTCCTTCCTCCTTCCTCCTTCCTCCTTCCTCTATTCCTCCTCTCCTCCTCCTCCTTCCTCCTTTCCTCCTTCACCTCCTTCCTCCTTCCTCCCCCTTCCTCCTTCCTCCTTCCTCCTCCCTCCTCCCCTCCTTCCTCCTCCTCCGCCTCGCCTCCGCCTCACTCCTCCTCCTACGCCGCCTCCTCCTCCTCTCCTCCCCCTCCTCCTCCTCCTCCTCCTCCTCCTCCTCCTCCTCCTCCTCCTCCTCCGCCTTCCACCTCCTCCTCATCCTCCTCCTCCTACCTCCTCCTCTCTCCTCCTCCTCCTCCTCCTCCTCCTCCTCCCTCTTCCTTCCTCAAAACAGCATCATCATCATCATCATCATCATCATTCATCATTCACATCATCATCATCATCATCATCATCATCCATCATCAGCATCAGCAGCAGCAGCAGCAGCATCACATCATCATCATCATCATCATCATCATCATCATCATCATCATCAGCATCATCATCATCATCATCATCATCATCATCATCATCATCATCATCATCAACATCCTCATCCTCATCCTCATCCTCATCCTCATCCTCATCCTCATCCTCATCATCATCAGCATCAGCATCATCATCATCAGCATCATCATCATCATCGCCACCACCACCATCATCATCATCACCATCATTATCAGCATCATCATCATCATCATTTTCATCAGATTCATACTCATCATCATCATCATGATCATCATCATCATCATCAGCAGCATCGGCAGCATCACCATCACCATCATCAGCAGCAGCATCAGCAACGTCATCATCATTATCATCACCATCAGCAGCATCATCATCCTCATCAGCAGAATTATCACCATCAGCATCGTCATCGTGATCGTCGTCATTGCCATCACCAACATCATCATCATCGAACACATCGTGGCATCCTGGTCAGCATCGGAGAACAGGCAGGAAGGAGGACACTACCACCACCGACCAGGAGCGGATGGAAGGAAGGGATGGGAGGGCGGGCGAGAGAAAAGGCTGCAAAGCAGAAGCGTACACCATTGTGAATGCACGGCTGCGAGCTCTCAACACTGAAAAAGGAGAGCGTATCTGGCGGCTCTCATTATGCTTCAGGGGTAAAGTTCAAAGAACGACCATCCTACGCGCCACCCAAGCCAAAGATCGACTTTGCGTTCGCAGGCCAAGCAACTGTACCGACGACGGACCGGCTCGTGCCCAAGAGACGCCGGCAGCGGAGGAGGAGAAGAGGCAGGAAAGAGGACACCACCACCGACAAGGAGCGGAGGGAAGGAAGGGAGCCAAGACCGAGGATGGTTTCTGGCCAAAATGGCCGTCAAAACCTATGAGAGCAATATCAGCTGCTGAAAGCGGGCCAGGTGGAGGCCTTGGACGCAGTTCATAATAGCGGCAGCGAACGTCGAGGCCACACGGCGAGGGTAGCTCTGGGCGACTTGAGTCCAGAGCTTGCCTGAAGCTGGATTGCGGCCTGTGAGAACAATATGAGGTTTGCCCGAATGCACACACAAGCCCCCGCGGGCATAACACAACTTCGGCAGCGAAATCCTGAAACCGCTACCCCTGACTTGGACCCTGGTCCGCTTTCTCAACCTGGCCCCAAATCCGCAACAGTCAAACACGAGGGTTTGCGAGGAGGGCAGAGAGGAGAGTCTCTGAAGCAGGGGCAGAGACCAGAGGAAGGAGGAGGCAGGGCTCTCAAGAAAGGCAGGAATCCCTTGGCGCTCGCAAGCTCGAATGACTTTCAAAGAGGAGCTGGCTGTTCCCTCGGGCAACGGCGGATGCAGAACGGCCTTCCAGGTTCCGAAGGCCCCAGAGCGCGCCGGGCGCTCGGATCCTGCACCAGCTGCTGCCCGGGGGGCCGCGCCTGGCCCGTGGCCAGGTGTTACAGGGCGTGCTTAACCACGCGGCCAATACAACCCCCGAAGAGACCCAGCCGAGAGGGCTTCGACGAATAACAGGCCGATCGAGGTCGAACCAGGGTCGAGAAACGAGATCTGCAGCGATCACGCCGTTACCCAGATTTTTCACCCCTCGGCTGAGCCCCTCGGATCCAGCAGCAAGCTCCAGGAAAATATGTTCCCGATTGCGGCTGGCACTCGCCATGGCCGCTCGAAGGAATGAGCGGAGGCGAGCAATGACGAGGCGATCACTCGACAGCGCCTGACCTGAGCAGCTGGCGCCGGCGGCAGCACTGGAGGGGGCAGGGCGCCGGCCGCGCAAGGCGCCGAGCCTCCCCGAGACGCGGTTGCCGTAGTCCACCACCTGCGCCGGAGGTCGGGCCAGCTCCGAGATGACCCGCGTCTGCTTCGCGCAGCGCTCCAGCGTGCTGTCTAAGGCCCAGCGCCCGCGAAGCTTCACTTCCAGCGACGTCCGCGGGCGGTGGAGGAGGTCGCGGGGCGCTCCTCCGCGGCGAAGGCCGCGCGCTGTGATCCCCAGGTCCCGCAACTGGAGCTCGGCCGCCGCCTCCGAAAGGCGGACTGACAGGTCGCCTGGCGGGAACTGCCAGATGCGGCCCCGCATCTTCAGGACCTGGAGGCAGGGGCACAAGTACGTCAGCGAGTCCAGGCACTCGCCGCGCCGAAGGTACGCCGCGAAGGAGAGCAGGGCGGCCACGGCATGCCACGCCAAACCGCGGTTGATAAACACCCCGGCGAGCGCCGCCAGAAACGCCAACGGGATGGGCATGCGGGCCCTCCGAGGCACCGCCTTGCCCCGGCCCGCCAGCGCCCGCGATGTCCGCGGCAGCGCGCCCGCTCCCCAGCGGCCTAGATCCGGGTAGAAGAACTCGATGGCAACGATCAGCTTGCTGGCGTCGTCGCCCGCAAAGCCCCCGAAGAACAGCTCGCCCAGGAAGAGCGCCGGGCAAGCGCCCAGCTGCTCGAAGCTGCCCCAGCTCAGGCGCACCGACGTCACCCAGTGGAAGAGGCTGAGGCCCGGCGGCGGTAGCCCCTGTAGGTCGCCGGCGCCGCCGACCGCCCCCCCAGGTAGGACGGCTCTGCCAGGGTCGGGAGGGCGAAGGGCGACGGCGGCAGCGGCGGGCAGCGCTGACGAGCCGCCACGTGCATTGCACTAGGGGCTGACGCCTCGGGCACCAGCGTTCGCGCCACGGAAGGGCCTGCTCTCACTGAAAGTTGGGCGCGGCGGGGCGGCGGGGAGCACGCTGGCGACAGCCTCGGAAACCACAGCGCCAACAGAAGGGCCCAGGGAATCCGCCTTGACCGCGCGCTCGATGAGCGCGCGATCTCTCGATGGGCAGTCAGAAGGATTACGCTCAGAAAGGGCCCGTCTAACCGAGAGCCGCACATTGCAGGCCAAAAATAAGGCGCATATTTCACGAGGCACACCTCGGATCTGGAAGGCCCCTGAGCGCCCCTTGCCAACCGCGACAGCCAGCCCGAGGTTGTCGACGAAGATGAGCAGCCGTCGACCGGAAGCAGAGCGGCTTCGAAGCAGATGACGAAGGGCCGAAGACAGAGCCAGCCCCTCGAGTCGGAGGATGTCAGCATCTGCCCACCATTGGAAACTCTGGACCACCTGCCAGCGGTCGGGCTGCATGAAGTCGGCGCCCACCGGGTCGAAAGAGTTGGCCTCCGCGCGCGCCTGCAGCAGCCCAGCGGCGTAGCCCGTCACGTCGCCCCGCGCAGCAGAGGCGGGCTCTGGGCAAGGAATCGCGCCCATGGCCAGGGCGCCCGCCGCCTCCTCTGCCAAGAAAGCGCGGCCCCTCGCGGCAGCAGCCACCGCGGCGCGACACCTCCAGCGCTCGGCCACGCGGCCGAAGGCGGCGGCCTCAGCAGGCTTGCAGTGCCTGCGACAGACTCCGACCCCCAGCGGGAGGCATCACTGGCAGCCACCGCGCCATGCCAGCGGGCGCTCGCGTTGACGACCAGCAGCGGCTGCAAACCCACGACGATGGCCAACTCCTGCCTGACCGAGGACCACAGCGCCTCAAGACGCCCTCGGCACTGCTGCGCGAAAGCGTAGACTGAGGACAACGTGGACAGCGAGCAGCGCTGCATCGGCATGACCCACGTCAGATGGCCGATGAGGATCTCCACAACATCGCCACTGCACCGCCCTGTGGCCAAGGGCTCGGCGAGGGCGGCCTTCAGACGCCAGGTGCGCTTGCACGAGACGCGCGCGGCGTGGCCGCGGCCGTCCAGCTCGAGCCCAACGAAGTGCACCTTTGTCGAGGCGCCCGCCTCCTCGTGCACAACGAAGCCCGAGTCGGCGAAGGCGCCGGCCACACGCTGACCCATGGAGGCCACAGCTTACCGAGGCCCACCACCCCCATCACCAGGAAGGCGTCGACGTAGGCGGCGACCTGGGGCACGCGCAGCTCCAGAGGCATCGCTGCGGCTCGCTAACGAGGCGCTCGCCAGGCAGGCCGCCGCGACGGGCGCCCTCTTCGACCACGAGCTGCCAGAGGCGCAGCGCCCGGCTCCAGCCCATCGGAAGGACGGCGAGGCGCGGGGTGAGCCAATCGCCCCGCCGCGAAGGGCGGCCGTTGACGACTGGGCAACCAGCCGCCTCGGCACGCACAGGCGCCAGCCTGCAGGCGTCGCCTGACGCCTCAGGTATCGCGATGGCGTAGAAGGCGTTCTGGATGTCGCCCGCGTAGAAATAGCACGCGTCGCACTCGGCGGTCTCCAGCTGGCCGGAGGCGGCCGCCGTTGGCAGCTGCGCGCGGGGAGGCGGCAGGATGTCCAAGATGGCCCACCGCGCGCCGAAGATGATCCACTGGGCGCCACTCTCCTTGGCCACCATGAACACGCCCAGCGAAGGGGGCCGATCAGGGGCCTCTAAATCCTCTCTCTTCTGCCTTGTATTGTTCCACGGCCTGTCGGCGCTGTGCTTGATTCATGTTACACCGTCGTCCAGGATGCATCCCAGGATAA
Source organism: Prorocentrum cordatum (assembly GCA_963575745.1). Lineage (NCBI taxonomy): Eukaryota > Dinophyceae > Prorocentrales > Prorocentraceae > Prorocentrum > Prorocentrum cordatum. The sequence goes on from CAUYUJ010003747.1 coordinate 383,826, forward strand.
GTGGATCCTGGCAGCGTTTTCAGCCATTGGGCACTGTACTTCGGGTCCGGGTCTGTGACCCACACTCGAGTTATAGGCACGTAATCAGGATCATTATAAAGAACAACTCGACTGCTGCATGTCTTTCGACGACCTGTCAATGGAAGTTTCTGCGTCAACTCCTCTGTTGTAAGTCCAACAACGATTCGTCTGTCCTCGAAGTATTCTATCGCGTCCAGGTTTTGAGTTGTTCGAGCAAGAAGTTGTCCTTTCCCGGGAACCTTCTCACGCGGCTTGGCCGCTGAGAAGTTGGACTGTCTGTCCAAACGATACTCGAGTTGTGCGAGTCCCGTTTTTCATTCTTATCTGCTGGATGGGAATCGCGCTGAGGATCCCTACCGTCGACTACCATAGGCTCGTCACCCACGCACAAACCTCCTGGGCCGTCGTCGTCTAAATCGGCCTCTGAGTCGAAGTGTGGAGCGCCCTCGCCTCCTTGAGAAGGCGGTGGCACGACAACAGCAGGATCATCAGCATTAAACATGTTGTCCGGCCTTATCCCTGTTGCTGGTTGTGGTCCGTCTGGGACGGCCGCAGCTTCTCCTGTTTGTGTGGGGATTGTGACGGAACGTACTTCTGTCGCCGCTTTCTCGCACGCTTTTCGCAAAGGGAATTGAGGCGGCTGGTCATCAGCAGTACCATCTAAGATGTTGCTGTAACCTGGTCAGACTTCTCACTGGTGGGTCGTTTTCCCTCTGGGGTACGCCCTGTTTCCATGTTCAGACCGTCCAATTGTCTCAAAGGGACAACATAACTGCCTGGTCCAACCAGCCCCCCCGCTTTGTGCACATGCCCCAAGTATATCCCTGGAATCATCGTTGCGCCAGTCTTGGCGGTCCGAAATCTGGACTCAGGTGGAAGCACATAGCGCACGAGGGACCAAAAGGGAAGGAGCGGAGCATCACATCTACATCCAAAGCGTCGCTCCAAACTTGACTGTCCCTCTGCTAAGGTCCTAGTATTGTAGCATAAACAGAAATATCGGACCGCGTAGGTCCAAAATGGTGGTGGAAGACCAGCCTGCATGAGCAAGGCTCTGGCTCCCATCTGCACCACGCCATTTGCACGTTCAGCAACAGCGTTATGTTTCTTATTTCCTGGGATGGTGGGATCATGGGCAATATTGAGCTCGTAACATGCCCTCGCAAACTCTCGCACCATCTGTATGGCAATATTATAACTTCTCCTCCGGGGCCTTCAGGTTTACTAAAAAATACAAACGTGAACCGCAGACTTGTCGTGTACACCCTGAGCGGCAAGAAAATCCGCAGCTCGGTCGCGAAGAGTCACCAACGCGGTCTCAGCGTGGAGCCCCCGCGATAATTCATCCATCGCAAACAAATGATCCATCGTCGTCAGGTGTCCGAACGAAGTGGGGTTAGCGCATGGGCGGGGAACCATTAGCCTTTTGTTTTGCGCCTTGCGCTGTTGCTTTCTGATAGCTTGAGCTCAATTGCATACTGAACAATATGGGTTCTTGGGAGTGCGAGTTAGAAAGTGCGGCAGGGAGGCTGCGGCCTTTTTAAGCCGCTCGGCAAGGGTATCCGACACCTCAACCTCCGCAACGTCTGGGTCTAAATCTGGCGGTGCGTCGACGTCGACTAGGTCGACACCGTCAGCGTCTCCAACTTCACCTTCCTCGGGTCCTGGGGCCGCGTTGCACGCACTGGGGCCCAGTCCTCGGTTTATGTCGTAAGGAAGGTACCCCGAAACTCCGTGCCCATAAGGGCACCTGTATGCGGCAGCGCAGGCCTCGGCTTTGCCGGGCTGCTCGTCGCACTGACCGACGGCTTGACCGTGGTCAGGCAAAGCTGAAAGACTTTTGGAGGCAGCGATGCCGGTCGGCGTCCGATTCCAACCACTTTCACTAGCCTTTTGAAGCGAATCGTAGAAGTAGGTGATGGCATCCGCAGAGTCTATTGAAGATGGAAAAGCGGGCGCGATCTCAATCGGCCGTCCATCAGCGTAGCTGTGGGTGCCAATCAACTCATGTGCATGCAGGTCTATGGTTACGCGAGTCTGGACAGCATGGGGCGGAAGGCCTCCCGCCGATTCCACATTGCCCAGGAATGCCTTGGCGCCTGGCGTCACGCAACACCACCGCCCGGGGGGCTCGCCCCCTCCGGCGGCAACCGCGCACATCCACTGGCCCAGCGCTTCTTTGCCTGATAGAGTATCTTGCCCTCAACGGCCAGGTCCACTCTTTGGCCATTGGGCAATAACTAGGGCCTTAGGCCCGCTGGCCAAGAGAAGCTAATGCCGCGATCCATGCCCCGCTCTCCTACCGAAATCACGCGCGGAGTCTCCGGCATGACTAAAGCGTTAAAACGGCCACCCTTAAATTTGGGACATGCGATGCGAACTGAACCGAGGGCCTTTGATTCTCCCCCAGCAGTGTTCAGAGCGATCGATTGCGGAAGCTTTCGAATCAAATATCATTGCACCTGCACTTCTAATGTATTTTTTCCGCTATGAGGTTATACCCACACCCAGCGTCAATGATGAAGCTCAGCGCGCCAAGATACGCAGCATCTTTGTCTGTGCATCCAGCAGCGGCTGTGCCGCGCGGGCCCTCTTCCCCCTCCTCAGTTCTCAACCAGAGATGCCAGGCGTCATTTTGCAGCTCCGACGCTCTGATCAGAGCTTCCGCAGTATATGCCCTCGACTGAGTAGATATCTGTCTGCGCACTTCTCCTGGGAATGTCCACCTATCTTTGCTACTCGAAGGCAACTCTTTCAAGTCGTGGCGACGCGCATTTCTCCGAGTGATAGCTGGCTCCTCAGTGGAGGGGTGAAAACGGACATGGAGATTGCATCTGTCACAGTTCCGATGTCGGATGCAACTCTTACTAGGGGGGGCGCACCAGCACTTCTTGATCGCGCCCCGAAAAAGAGAACGCAGGAAATTCGCAAGGACATCGACGAGACTCTCGACCTGCTTCCTGCTTTCCTAGTGCAACCCACCGCCGGAGGGGTTCCAGCAGCCCCCCCCCCCCCCGCCGGCAACAGCTTTCAAAAAATTAGGGCTGGTCTGTTTCTGCCCAGGGAGGCCCCGAAACAACGGAGCAGGGCACGCTATGGCACCCAAGCTGACTTGGTCAGCGGGTCTCTTCTGACCCCCCCGCTTTCTGTTTGACCGACGCAGGTTTCGCCACATCCGTCGAGCAAGGAAGACAAGAAAGAAGACCTTTAACAAACTTATCTGTATCATTCCTCCAGCACTGACGGCTGAGCCGCCAGTGCGGAGCCATTGTCACGGATGACCGTCCGTGGTCTGGGCAAACCAGCACTCTTTGCCGCGCGAGCACTTACCCGTCTCCTTGAAGGAGCGACAGATCATATATTTGCCTTTGCCTTTGCCTTTACTCTTGTCCCCATCCTTTTTACGTTTGTCGGAGTTACTGCTGGGGGCTCTCGAGCCACTGTTACCTCCTGTCGATGAGACATTGGCAGCGGCGGCATTGGCTTGTTTAGCTGTGCGCTCGTATCCCAAAGATTGTCCCGCGTCAAGCTCCGACTGCTCCCACCTGTCGCGTTTAAGCTTCTCAGCGTCGCTCAGCCCTCTGTGGGCCTTATTGCAACCATCTGCTGGCCCTCGAAAATTCTTGGGATCTCGGGAATACGCGCAGCATGGGATAGTGCTCTCTTTCCCACGCGATTGATTGGATTGACTCCTGTTTTTCTGTTGCGCTCCTTTTCCACGTCCGCCCGTCGGGGTCTGAGATCGGCCCTGCCCTCTTCGGCCTCGATCCTTAGATCTCCCTCTGGGATTCTTATCCTGAGCAGGAGCGGCACTAGACTTCTTTCCCGTACCTGGCTGAGCCGGCGCGGCATTCTTGGACTTCTCACGATTAAATGGACAACCTTTCCCCGCATATGGGCAGATTTCGCCCTTACGCACGTACTTACACGTCGTCTCGCCCTTAAGTCAATCCGCTTTTCATGACATCAATGGATTTCCCCAGTTTAGCTGCCACTTCTGCCGGAGCGGCTTTGCCGCCGGCATTCCTCCGATTGTCATTGCCCCCACCTCCGCCGAACCGTGCCTGCCTAGCACGTTGATTCAAGGTGCCCTCATGCACGCTGATGTTCCAGTCTTCTTTTTCTCGCAACAGCATTTCTTCAATCTGCTCCATCAGCCATTCGTAACTCTTCACGCCATGTCCCATTTTATCATTTCACATGTCGTATAGTTGGCATGCTAAACTCATCTTGCTCGGCTTTCTGCATTGCTCAAGGAAGTGTTCATGAATCGAGGCCCTCATTTCATCGGACGGAGGTCGGGCGCCGTAGAGCTGTTGGTATACGTCTGTCCATTCATTATAGAATGATACAGGTCAGCATCTGGCTTGTGGGGGTCAATAACTACCTCGAAGATATCACGCGAAATGCGGCGTTGGCCCAACTCCGACCTGGCAGGACACCAATGGCAAATGGCTCGTACCATCTCGCGCCCAGTTGAGAGCCTTCCCTCATTCTGGGCGCTGCATTCCATCCGAGTGATCTGTTGGAGGAAATGGATATGATGACCAGGCCGCGCGAGCGCAGCTGCTCGACGAAGCCCGAGTAGTGAGAAGAGGCGCGGAAGGCAGGGTCAGAGCACGGGCGCGCCAATCCCAACTTCATACGAAGGCGGTCCGCGCCATGAGCGCTACGACGCGAGTTGGCCAATGGATTCCCCAACCGCGAGTGGCGCTCCGGGGCGAGCGCGGCGGTCAGCGAGACTGGCGCGGCACCCGTCACGGGCCAGGAGACGAGGTCCCTGTTGTAGGGCACGACCAGGGAGGAGCCACCGCGCGCGATGGCGTTCCCGCAGAGCTCGCGAAGGCCCCAGCGGGCGCCGACGTCCCGAGGCGGGGCGCCCAGCGCGACGCAGCTCTCCATGATGTTCTCCTCGGCGAGAGTCTGGGCGACCGAGTCCAACCGAGCAGGCCCGTGGCCCGAGCGGCCAGCAAGCAGGCTGAGGGGGGTGATCGCGTCGTTCGCGAGTCCAGCACTGCGCCGAAGTCGCTCCCGACGTCGCTGAGCAGCACGAGAGCCACCTGGATGCCTGGCGGGAACCTCGATCATGGGGAGCGGGACAATGTCACGCTGGCGACTACAACCCCCTGGATTAAAAAGTGGAGACCGCAGGGGCCGAGGTAGACGTGGTTTGCCTCCCGTTAGGCAGCGGGGCCCCGGGACAATGTTGGATTTGTTGCCAATTCCGGAGTTTCCGGTGCCTCCATCATCCCTTTTAATATTATAAAGGCCAAATGGGGCTCCGACCGGAAAGTGGGATTCTGCCTAGGACTTCCTCAAAAAAAGTTTCCGGTCGCCTTCCAGGGCGACCGGAAATTCGGCCATGCCACCGGAAACTGGCGATTCCGCGCGGGACTTCCTCAAAAAAATATTCCGGTCCCTTTTGAGGCCGCCAGACAGTGGCGATTTCGCGTGGGACTTCCTCACACATTACTTTTTGTCGCATCTCATGCCACCAGAAAACGACGATTTCGCTTGAGACTTCCTGACATTCGAGTTTCTGGTCTCATGTACGCTCACACAGACGCCGCGGACCTATTCCTCTTCCCACTCTCTCCTCTTATCATCACAGTATTTGATTGTTCCGTGTCGCATGCTCTCCGTGCAAGTCAGATTCCAGTTGCCACAGCCTCGCGCGCGCGGTCCTATCTGCGCCTGGGCGGATGTCCGCAGGGATGGCCGTTGCATCGTTCGGTTCACAGGTTTGTCTTGGAGTCATCTTGAGGCCATCTTGAGGTCGCGTCGGGTCGCAGGCCCCCCTGTGGGAGGTTCGATCCCAGGGTCATTTTGGGGCGACGCGGTTGACCCAGGATGTACGGTCCAGAATCGACGATCCAGGATCGATGATCGAGGATACACGATCGATGACCCAGGACCGACTGTGGAAGAGCGAACCCATATCGATCGGAAACGAGGCTTTGGGTTCCACGGCCGATCAAAGTTCGACAGCCACCTAGCGATTGAGGGTCGGAGATCGAGGGTCGAGGATCCAGGGCCGTTCGGACATCGAGGAGCCAGGATCGAGCGGCCACGATCCGTCGAAGTTCGACGCTGGATGGTTGAGGGTCGGAGATCGAGGGTCGAGGATCCAGGGCCGTTCGGACATCGAGGAGCCAGGATCGAGCGGCCACGATCCGTCGAAGTTCGACGCTGGATGGCCGATCGAAGAGCGACGATCGAGAACCGATGTTCCAGGCTTGATCGAAACTCCAGGCTCCAGAATGCCTGGCCGATCGAACATCCATGATCGAGGTTCGATCGAGGCTCGAGGATCG
>CAUYUJ010003747.1:395160-430160 GCA_963575745.1 Prorocentrum cordatum
GCATTCCAAGAGGAGGGGAAAAACAGAAGCTTGAACAATGACGCCAATGGACGTTGGCAGCTGAACAACAACGTTCACAGAGCACGGGCTCCTGTTTGACCTCAGTTTCTCCACTCGCAGAACAAAGCGATTTAGAGGAAATGCCGGGCGGGTTGAAGCGAGCGAGACTCGCAAAAAATGATGTATTATTAGGTGTGTGTCTATTAAACTAAAAAAATAAATAAATTAATGAAAAAAATGTAGTATTACATTTTTCTTTATATATATAATAGAGAGAGGTCGCTCCGATTACAGAGCCCACAACACCATCGCACATACTGGACGCCTGGCGGAAAATAATGTCCTGCACGACCTTCGAAAAAAAACGATCTTCGATCGAAAATGCACGAGAATAAACGGGCAGCACGGGCAGCTTGCTGACGAGATGATTCTGCCGCACACCCTCGACGCCAACCGCAATCCACGTGATCCAGCGGCTAGCCAAACAATTCACGCTAGCTGGGCAGGGGGGGTGCGATGACTGCCCCGCGGGCGCCGCTGGGGGCTCCACCCTCGAGCGAAATGCGAGGGAGGCCTGGCGCACAGCAGCGGCCCTGTCTGACTTGGCAGCGCCGACGCAAGGCGCTTGGTGGCAGCTGGCAATTTCGAGAAGCAAACCGCGCGTTCCCACGCAAAAAGGGCGCCGTGCCGGCAAACATCAGCAACGACAGATATGAGCGACGAAAGCGAAACACCTCGCGCCATCACTGGCCCACGTTACATGGGACAATGAAGAAAATTCAAGGATGGCGGGGATACCGTGCTGGATGCAAGCTTCGACGCGGCCGGCGTCGCCCGCGATCCAGACGCGACCGCGGACGGGCTTGGCGGCGCCCGACGCGCGCGCAGCAAGTCGGCCAGGTGGCGCTCGGCCACCTCGCCGAACTCCACCAGCGGCTTCGACGTCTTGGCCTGCGCGGCTCAGCGCCGAGGCGCGCCGGGCGCGCCGCCGCGTCGACGAGCCGGGCTGGCGCCGAAGCCGCGCTTGCACCTCGGCCACGCGCCGCCCCTCGGCCGCGCCGCATCTGGCCGCGCCGCGCCCCGCCTGATATGGGTAAACGCCCGGCGCGCCAGGGAGATGAACAGCTGCTTGAAAACCCTCTGAAACTGGCCTGCGTCGAACGCCCGCAACTGCTCGGCCGGGGCTCGCGTCGCCCGCGGGCGGGCCAGCGACCCCCCCGCTGCCGGGGACATCGCGCTGCCGATCGCCGCGCCCACGTCGAAGTTGCGGGTCGCGCTGCGCAACCCCTGCTCGCCAGGGTGCATCGGCAGCCCCCGGTAACTGGCAGCGCCCGTCGGAGGGGTGAGACGCGCCCCCGCCAGGCGCACCAGATCGCCTGGGAGCCCGAAGCAGCAGCCCCAGCTATGCGCCAGCGCAAGGCCAAGGCCAACTCGAGGCGGGCGGTCGCGCCCGCGAGCCCCACTGCCGCGAACAGGCGGGGCCGCGGCAGCAGCGGCCGCGCGCGCCCCAGAGCCGGCCACCTGAGCCCCCGCGCTGCAGCGCAAGTCCGCGGCATCGACCGCGAGCCGCCCAGCGGCATGGCCAGGCGGAAGCGCCGAGCCGCGGCGACAGCCCCCCCCCCCCCCTTGTCGCGGATGCATCCGCGCACCGCGCCCGTGAACTGCCACTCCGAGCGACGCCCTTGCACCCGGGCCCGCGCTGCTCGAAGTCGGCGACGAGGCCGGATGAGACAATGGCGCAGCCGGCGCTGTCGGCGACGACGAGGGCCACGTTGTCGACGCAGTCGGCGATCGCGAGCTTGCTGTCGGCTTCGACGAGGGCCGCGCTGCCGACGCTGTCGGCGATCGCGGGCTCGCTCAGGGGCCCCGCCTGCCGCCGATCCCTCAGCGAGCGGCGCCGGCCGAAGCCGCGCCTCAGCGCGCGCGCCTCGAGCAGCTTCCGGCAGGGGAACGAGCCCCTGGCCCATCCCATTGGCAACGCCTGAAGCCGATGGGGGAGGGGGGCGCCCGGGGGGGGGGGGCAGGCGACCCCCGACTCGGCGCCCAGCTCGGGCGCTGGAGCGACTGCAGCGCGGGAAGATGCACCTCGGGAAGAAACATAAAATGAGACATGCCGCGCGCCGACTGAATCCTGTAGGAAGCCTTGTCCACGTCGGCCTGGGCCGCGCACGCATGCTCGCCCGAGTCGGGCGCGCGTCGGCCCGCGCGGCCGCCGTCGGAAGCTCGCTGCACTGAGGCGTTTCAAAAACATCGCCAGCTGCATGCGCGCCCCAGATCGCCCGCGCTCGCGATGGGCCTCCCAGGCGAAGAAAGCCCCGAGAGTGCGCTCCGTTGCCCTCCCGGTGCGACGAGCCCCGAGCCAGTGATGTCAAAGATGAACTTGACTACCTACCAGACCACCCCAACCCAACCCGAAGACACGAATTTGACCCGAATTTCGGGTTGGGGGGGGGTACGGATTCCATGTGTTTTTTCAATGTTCCCCGACCCCCCCCCGCTGGAAATCGATGATAAATTTGGGCCTTCGGGTTGGGTTGGGGTGGTTTGGTGGGTGGTGAGAACTGGGCGCAGACGCGCCCGCGACGAAGACTTCGCGCCGCTGCTCGGGGCGCCCGTCCTGCGTCGGAGCCGCGCGCGCCAGCGCGCGCATTGATCCAGCGCCTCGCCCACCGAGGACGCCTTCTGGGCCGGGCGAGGGCCGGGAAGCGAACCCCCTTCGGCACTGAGCTCGGGGCCCAGTCGACACGGCCGCGCCCTGCGGGCCGCGCCGCGCAGCGCCTGATGGGCTACCGCGGGGAGACGGAGAGGAGGCATAGAAAAAGTGGCCCTCTTAGCCCCGCGTCCAAACATGCAATTCAGCGACCCGACAACGCCGGGGGCCCGGGCCCGCTGCTGCTCGCGCTCCCCGCTGAGATCAGGACAGGCCAGGCCGTCGGCGGCGGCCGCGGGAGGCCGCGCCGGTCGCAGATCCAGCGGCGCTGGCCGGGGCGCGGGCATCATGGCCCCAAACTGCGGCCCCGGCCGCGGGCCTTCTCGCCCTCGCCGCTCTTGTCCGACATCTTCTGCTGGAGTTCGCGCAACTCCTCCTCGCCCTCATCGCCCCGACGCTGCGCCCCGCCGCCGCGGCGCGGCCTGGCTCTCGGTCCCGCGCCGCCGGAGCCTGCGCCAGGTCGCGCGACCAGCCTCTCCACCTTCACCTTCCTCTTCTCCTTGAGGACCTGGGCCCCCCAGTGGAGCTCTGCGTTGATGCACCCCTGCAACTCGGTCGAGACCACCAGGAAGCCGTTGACCTCGCCAGCCCCATGTAGAGGAAAGAACTATCCATGACATCGTCGGAATGGCGCCCCACTGCGCGGCCCTGGCGACGCAACTCCGTCATCTGTGCCCTCCTGGAGAGCAGCTCCATGCACGCAAGCTCGCCGACGGCCAGTCTGTCGTAGCACAGACTGCCTCCAAAACTCGCATGACCAAATCATGATCCTGAACTCCTTCGTCGCGGGGCTGCAGCCCGCGCTCGTGAACCCATTGTGCGCGCCTGGCCCTGGGATGCTGGTCCTTTCGAGCCAGGAACTTGAAGCGCCAGGCTGTGGTTCGCGGGCCTAAGCCTGTCAATCCACGAAAACACTGTAAGTGTGCGGAACGCCTCACGAAATCTACGATCGCGGACCCCGTAGGGCCCAGCGACGGCAGAATCCACCTCCGTCTTCTCAAAATTTGCGCGTCCAACTCCCCGTCTTCACCTGGGTTGGCCAGGTCCACAACGTGCAGGATGAGGATAGAAGAGCCGAGCCGAGCTTGAGCGAAATCGCACAGCACCGCAACACACATCCACTACATGCGTGCTCACGGGTTGCTTGATGGGCGTAGTATCCATAGCCTTGACGACGAACCAATCGAGGGGCTTGACCGATGGCAGGGTGTCCTGGACGACCTCGATCTCACTGCTACTGCTGCTGCTGCTGCTGCTGCTGCTGCTGCTGCTGCTGCTGCTGCTGCTGCTGCCGGTGCCTGGGTGGCGCCGGCGGGGAGGCCTTGCTTCCCCCGCAGGCGCCTGGCTGGGTTGCCGCTGCTGGCGCGGCGCAACTGTCCAGGCTGTCCGACAGCACGACTACGAAGCTCAACGCCTCCGCGGACTCGAGCGCTGTCGGCTCCCATTAGACGCCGTACGCTGCACCCCGCGCCGTCGATTGTGTTCCACTCCTGGGCTCTCGCAGCGGCAGCCCCGAGTTGCCGAGCAGCACGATCCCGCTCAATGGCGGGCAGCAGGGCAAGTGGAAGTGCACGTCGAGGTCTGGCGTGAAGGAATACCACACCTGGTTCGCCAGCACATGGTTCGCTGTCGGACGTATACCAATTTCGTTTTCGCACTCGTCGGCGCCGAAGGGGTTCAGCAATATCCGTGCCTGCCGCGGCTCGCCGCACCGCCACTGGACGTAGGCCTTCCGTCGGGGATCTTCTGTCCTGGGTCAATCCAGACCCTGGTCAGTCAGGAATTGCAATCTCCTGCAAGATCCTGCACCCAAGCCCCGGCCAACGCGAAAGATCCTGCAAGATCCTGCAAGTTCCTGCACCCAAACCCAAGTCAATGCGACCCTGGCCCTGCAAAATCCTGCACGATCGGGTGCTCTGGCTGACCCCCGTTTGCATTGACCGCCACCCCCGTGGTAAGGCTCCCGATTCCGGCCACACTTCATGATGCCAGCCGACAAAGCAAGCGCATCCGCAGCACGAACAAGCGCCGCCGACGAAAGCACCGATGATTAAGCACAGCAATCGGGCGCCCGCCCTCGATGTGGTCGCCTGCTCGGCCACAAGGCTGAGATACCCGGCATCTACAAACAATCGCGGGCCCCACGCAATGAGAGCGCTTCGGGCGCAAAAGAGAATGGAGGTGACGCTAAGCGTTCGGCCGCCTGAAAAACTTCAACAGTGACGCCAACGGACGTTGGCAGCGACAGTAGCAGGAGCGCAGCAATAAAGATCACAGAGCATGGACTCGGAGGAGGAAGGAGGAAAGAGGCAGCACGCAGGAGGGAGGAAGGAGGAGAAGAGAAAAGGAAAAAGGAGGAAGAGGAAGAGGGAGAGTGCGACGAAGGAGGGAGGAGGGAGACGGTGGAGGGGTGAAAAGGAAGTCGCTCCGGATCTTCCTGTTCAACCTCCTCCGCCTTCTTCCCGTCCTCCTCCTCCTCCTCCTCCTCCTCCTCCTCCTCCTCCTCCTCCTCCTCCTCCTCCTCCTCCTCCTCCTCTACCTCATTCTACACCTCCTACTCGTGCTCCTCTTCCTCCTCCTCCTCATCTTCTTCCTCCTCCGTCGTCGTCAACCTCATCCTCCTCCCCCTTCACCTCCTACTCCTGCTCCTCCTCCTCCTCCTCCTCCTCCTCCTCGATTCCTTTTCGTTAAAATTCACTCCTCCCTGTCGCACCCCGAGGCCAGTTTTTAGGGCGGGCCGGGCGTTTCGGCTGAGACTTCATCACTACTTAAAACTCTGAATCTTAAACATTGGCACAGATGGAGGGCGGGTGGTTTTCAAAATGTGGCTCTCGCCTTAGCACGGCGCGCATTCGTATTTGCAAAGAGTTCCATGTATTGAAGGCGGGTCGTTTTCAAAACGTCGCTCTCGCCTGAACGCGGCGCACATGCGTTTTAAACATTGGCATGAGTTTGACAGATTGAGGGCAGGTGTTTTTCAAAATGTGGCTCTGGCCTTAGCGCGGCGCACATTCGTTTCACTACATGTGCAAGAGCTTCACGGATTCAGGGCGGTTCATTTTCATGGTGTGACTGTCGCTGTAGCGCCGCGCACATTCGTTTACGACGTTTGCAAGAGTGCAAGAGTTTCACGGGTTCCCATCATCAACGTACCAGAAATAGCGTCTTGGAAGGATTCCATATTATGCGGGTGCAACAGTTACGTCTATTCTCTGCGTTAAAGTCCCAAGACTGGCGTTCTGGCACGATTCCGGATCGTCAAAATGCAAGAAGTAGGTTGATCCGTGACGTTAGAATCCCGAGAACAATGTTTTGGCATGCTTCAGGGTCTTGAAACGGTTGTCATCCCACGATGTTGTTCCGTCAATGGAGATGAGCCGTTGTAGGGGGCCATGACGAGGGAGCTTGGAGGGAGGGTTTACTCCAACATCGTTGATGACTCCTGGGTCTAACCCCTTGTCCTCCTCCTCGTCGTCCTCCTCCTCGTCGTCCTCCTCCTCCTCCTCCTCCTTCGTCGCCATCCTCTTCCTCCCTCCCTGCTCCCGCCTCCCTGTCTTGCCTCCTCACACACCCCGTTCACCCTCCCCGCCCTCCTCCCGCCTCGCTCCTCCCCCCTCCCCGCTGCCGAGCACGCACATGGCGAAGCCGTGCGTCGTACCAGCAACCTCCCTTGGGAACCCCCAAACCGGGTGGTGAGATACCAGGTGGCGACCTGGAATCCCCCCCAGCCGGCCCCATTTGTCGGGAACGCCGCCCAGGAGTGACTACCTACCAAACCACCCCAACCCAACCCGAAGACCCGAACTTGACCCGAATTTCGGGTGGGGGGGGGTACGGGTTCCATGTGTTTTTTCGACGTTTCCCGACCCCCCCCCCCCAACTGGAAATCGAGGGTAAATCTGAGCCTTCGGGTTGGGTTGGGGTGGTCTGGTGGGTTGAAGGGGCCCAAGGACACACAAATAAATACACACAAATAAAAATACTCCCCATATTTTCCCATATTTTCTGGGTTTCTGTCTTCCCCCTCACTTCCCATATTTTCCTATATTTTCTGGGGGATCGAGAATTAATTGTGTCTGTGTGTTTTCTTTCCTCCTGATGGGTGGTGACCCAGGGGGGAGGCGCGGCGCGGGCCCGCGCACCCCGAGGAGAGCTCTCGAGCTCCGTGGCCAAGCCGTGGCCGCCGGACACGCCGGGCGCCCGTGGGTCCGGGGGCCGCGCGGCGCCGCCGGGGCCGCCCCCTCCGCGGGCAGCCGGGAGCGCCCGCACGAAGATGCTGTTGGACGCCCGAGTTATCCGGGGTAACTCGGGTCCGGGGTAACTCGGGCTCGGATTCCCGAAAAACGAACCCGAGTTATCCCTGACCCGAGTTATCCCTGATGATTCGGGGCTCTGATGCTGCGTACGACACCCGAGCGGAGCGCACTGCGGCCGGCTTGTGGGCAGGACGTGCCGGTAGTTCTACAGCTCAGACGCCTGGCAACCGCGCGGGGAAGAGAAAAGCGAGGTGGCGGCACGCACAAGGGCGCAGCACCAGGGGGCGGCCGCCCAAGAAGTCGGGGGAGCTGCTGAAAAGGGCAAAGGGGCCGCTCAGATGTCCTCTTGGTTCCGACGTGAGAGACCTTCTTGTAAGCATCCAGGCGGTTCAAAGAGGCCCCATCCCTTCTAGGACGCCCCCCTCCTTGGACCCCCCACCATCTGCGCGCCGCCGTAGGAGGTCGCATGCTCGTGATACAAGTGCAGACGTGATTTCGACATCGTCGTAGATTACCCCTGACGGCAGCAGAGCCGCACGCCCACGGGCGGGCCAGTCGGCAGGTGCGCCCGTCTTGGACGCGAGAGGAAGAGCCGTCAGGTCAGGAGCGGGAGCCAGGAGGAGAGGCAGGAGGGAGGAGAACGATGATGGGGATTAGTATGACGAGCGCGAATGGAACACGGCTGAGGACAAGCAAGGATTTTTTGCTCGAGGGCAGAAGCGATAGCCTTCTGACGTGGCTAGCGCCGATGACCCCAGCCTATGTATCTGGGGCCTTCCTGGGCTGCTGACTCCTCTGTAGTGCCTTGATCCTCTGGATGAAGGCCAGACAGAAGTCGCTTGCGCACTGTGAATCTCTTGCCACTCTTCGGTGGACCTAGGCACTGTGCCAGCAAGCCCTTGAATACAAAAGTCGTGTGCGCCCAACAACTGACGCAAAACACAATGAGGCCGTCTGGGCATGTCGCTGCCGAGAGGGCATGAGAGGGGTGCACCAGCTGTAAGCGTGACCTAAACTCTCCTGAGAACGGTGTGCACAGCTCGGTTTGACGCTTGGATACCGCTTCATCCGAGTGCGAGAACGTAAAACATCCTGCGCAACGCCAAGGGACATGCTGGGCTCTTTGCCAGTCATGTACCAGCGAGAGCTGAATTCGACGATCCTGCTTGCCTGGAGTTCGCTCTCCTCGCAAGTGCTTCGGCCAAGCCTGCAACATGCGAGGGATGAAAAGAAGAATATTGGCGGCCTCCTCCATCTTGACCCGCAACGACGACTCCGACGACGGGTCAAACGACGGATGTAACTGGAGGGCCGCCTTCGCTGACAAGTCGCACTGCTGGTTGATGCGAAATGGCACTAGGTCCTCTGTCGCCACCGAGTCTTCGCTCTGGTGTGCCATGACTTTCACCGCAGAAGAAAGTAGCTTGCTACTGTCGCTGCCAAGAGCCGTGCGAAAAGCGCCTGCATACATGCTCCTACACGACAATCTCGCGGCGAGAGGCTTGTGATAACTGTCGAGGACTGATTTACAATCAACGAAAGCCTGCGCTTGTTCTGTTAAGACCTGCTGCAAAACTAAGAATCCTAAATGTTCGGCCGCCTGCGGCGTTTGAGGGAGGGGGAAAACAACTGGCCCCGAGACAACCACTTCGAGCTCCCCGTCGGCCGAAAATCCTCCTGCCGCCCAGGCGGCTCTGCCTAGACTCTTAATGCCTGACCGCGTGCACGTGCCATCAGACCCCGTGAGCGGGCCCACTTTACAAGTGCAGTGCGTGCCTAAATGCGCTTCACGGCCTACTTGACGGATTTCCATAACAAATTCGCTAGCAGGAGCGGGAAACCCATCAGGGTCTGAGGAGGGGTGAGGGAGGATGCCTAACTGGTAAACCAAAGACCTGTCAGCTGATTCTACGCACTTAGCTAGCAGGTCGGGGTGAATCAGTTTCTTTCTCAGTTCGACAGCCTCCTCAGCCTGGCAGAAGTACAGGCGGTGAACGAGCGTGTCGCCTGAATCTCCGCAGAGTGCACACTGGTCCTCTGTGGAGTATCCTGCAGCAGCTGCCCTACTGGTTGTCCAATAACCTTGACGCATGACGGCCCTGAGTAGGGCTTTCTGTCCCGAGGATAATTTGATTCGAGAAGCTTTGTCTTCATCTGGATCCCTGGCTGGTTTTCTGCCTATGATTCCTCCTCCTCCACCGAGAACCCTCCTGACCATGTCGAAACAAACTCTGGGCGCGGACTCGATGTGGATGAGACTGCGAGCAGCTTTAATTTCCCAGCTCCTGGCGCAGGCGTCCAGCAGCCAGTGCTATACCAGCTTTGGCGAGAGATCCGCGAGCGAGAACGCCTGGTATTCGTGCGTGACTAGCACGAAGGGTCCTTGAAACTTCCAGCCGGTCCTATCGAGTGCATGAACTGCTGCCGTGATGGGCCCTCGAACCTGACTGTACTTGAGGCCCGACTGTGGACCAACTTGATCCCAAAAAGCATTCAACTGCAGAAGCCCAATCGTACCCATCGGAGCAGCCTTCCCAATACTGGCAGCCCAAACTTCTTTAGCCCACCTGATAACTGGCCCAAGAGCCCACTTGTCAGACTTACACCCATACAAAGCAAACGTCACAGCTCTGCTTTTACCTTTGCATTTGGGCCCCGAGGCTGACAACTCAATGCTGCGTAGTTGCTCTAAATAATTGTTAGAGAGCCCTTCTATTTCGGAAGCGTAAGCCCCCGCAGGCAGAAGACCACAGGCGACAATTTTCCGAGCTCCCGGTCCAGCAACTCTGACAAGCTGTCGCAATCTAGCGGCGCGAGCTCTAACCTTACGCATCCTTCTGGCTCTTTTGGATTCATTGGCGAGGGAAACCGGTTTGCCTGCTCGGAAGTCGGACCCAAGATTAGTAGTGGACTGATTGTACTTCCCTGCCCAAGAGCCTAAAGCATTCAAGACGTTCCTGCCCAACGCCACCGAGGAGGAAACGAGCGAGCACTTGTCGACAGAGAGCGTAGCGTCTAGATCCTCTTTGATCATCCTCGCTAGCTGCTTGGCGGCTGTGACGAGCCACCTGAGGACGTCCTTGCTCAAGCCAAACGCCGTGAGCGAGAAATCGTCTAAGTAAAAGTCGAAGTAGGCTGCCGCATTCCATTAAGTGATTCTGAGAAACCCTTGAAAGCAATAAATGCGAACATAGACTATGGCAAAAGAGCAGCCTGCCACAATGCCACGGAAAGCATAGAGGGGCTTGCTGACTGCTCGTTTGTATCCTACGAACCTAGCAGAACCATGCGCGGCAAGGTGGAACTGCATAAGAGTAGGACTGAATCCTAATTCTAGGCCTCTATCATGCAACCTGGCTCTCACGAACCTCTCATAGAAAGAAGTCAGGTCCCAAAAGAGGCCTACTGCGGCTTCTCCTGGAGCCTTGGTTGCTTCACTCCTCAGACTTTGCCTCCAGACAACATCTATAGGTGATCTCCCAGGGCCACAGCTGAACCATGGGTGGTCAAACTTGTCCATCCAAGACTTGGCATACGGGAGCCTGATGCGCCCAGAGACCCGATAAAACATACTGAATATCCCAATAGTACGGTACCCTTTGGAGGCCTTGGGGAGAAGCGCCATAAGAACCCATTGAAGCTGAGGTGGTAATTGCCCCAGACACCCCGAGATACCCAAGAGATAAATGAAAGCCTGCACCCCCTCGCCAGTCAGACACGGCAGATGACGAGAGTGAAATCCATCCAAACTGACCGCAGACTTTGTAGAATAAGATTTGCTTATAGCCTGCACTGCCTCAACTGATGGAAGGGGAATAGCTGCCTGCACACGAGCAGTGCGATGATGAGGCAAACATGTTGCCTCCCACATGCTGGAGTACTTGCGATTGTACTCGTCAAGAAGAGCTTGCACACTGGACGACTGAATGCCGTCTACCACGAAGACTTCTGGCTCCCACTTTACCTTCTCCTTGCAAAACCGGCGTGCTTGCCCTGCCCCCTTTACCCAAAGCTTGTGCCACCCAATCCTGCCAGCTCTTCTGGTGTTGCCTATGCGAGTCAGCAATAACCGAACGAGCAAAACCTACCACAAGACTAATCTCATACTCGAGTTCGAATGCTATATCGTTCCTATTGTCCTCATCCAACCCCACCTTGCTACGCAGGTATGTGCGCACCTGTTTGGCCAGCCCCTTGATCGCCACAAAAGACTTGCTCGTGCTAGCGCGCGCGAGAACATGATGAAGATTACTGTTGATAATATTGACACACAAATTGTTGAGATCATGCGCATGCTCCACACGAACACAACACGGGTGACTCATGTCAAAACGAATACATGTGAGCAGCTGGAGCATGCGCCGCATGCGCGAAACTAGCCAAGCTGGCCCTTGTGCGACTGCTGCAAAATGCTTGTGCACTGGCGTCTTCTGAACTAGTGGAGCGAGGCGAGGCTTCGGCAAAAGACCGCGAACTCCAGGCTTAGTGAGTTTCTTACCCGTCCTGTCCGCAATCCCCCTCTCCGCCTTGGCCGCCCAATAACGATAGAGTACCCCATGCAATCTCTCCATGCCCTCTGGCTTCTCCTCCCCCGCCTGCCCCTGAAGCTGGAAAAAGAGCTGCTCGCATCGCTGCAAATGGTCGGCCCAGTCGACCGTGGAATTGCCGATCTCTTCGGGCTCTTCTGGCAGCTGGCAGGCGAGTGCGGGTGCGGTGTCGAACTGCAATATGCGAACGTGCTGCATCCTGCCAGGCAGACCTATTCTGATTGGAAAATGCGGCCTTGCGTGCCATTCGAAATCTGTAGAAACTGGGGTCACCAGATTGGCCAACTCTGTTTCCACCACGAAATAATTAATGACTTGCGTCTCACCTCTGTCCGAGAGGGGAGGTTCGGCCACCAAGACTTGTGCCCCAAGAGCCTCCGAGAACCCAGACGACGCCAAGGGTTCATAAAGAATGTTGAAATCACCAACAATGATGAACTGCATGTTGGATGCCGTACAGCGTGTAGCCACTCTCTCCAAAAGTTCCAAGTTGTTAACAGACAGCCCCTCCGAGACTTTCCCATAAACTGAGACGCACAAGACTCCTGGGGTGCCTGGGAACTCTACCACACAGAAAGAGAACTCCTGCCTCGAAAGAGAACTCCTGCGGAAGGGAACGAGGGTGGCTGAAAAATTGTAGGCCCCAAGAGTAGCGCGGACAAAGATGGCTACTCCTGAAGAAACGCCTTCGCCCCCTAGGCCAGTGCGACTGGAACGAGCCGCGCCAGAGGGGCCTATGAAACCCGGAGCCCAGAACGACTTCCACCCATGGTCTAGCGCCCATGCTGAAGCAGTTCCCAGGGACCCCTCCAGGAGTTTGACTTCCTGCGCAAACAAAACTGCGACCGAGGTATACTGAAGTTCCCCCAATCTTTGCCTGATAGTACCCCACGACGACCCATTGAATGTTTCCACCAGCATAGCTTCGCCCTCACCTCCGAGATCACCTTCAAAATCGGAACGGTCGAAATCAAAATCGCTGCCAGAAAATTCGGGCCCAAAACTGTGGAAGTCGTTCTGCCTTGTAATATATGGCGCCCGCTGCGTGCATGCAGGGACTGGAAAAGTTGCGTCAGGACCGTGGCCTGACTTCAGCCGCACTGGCAGCTGCATCTGCGGGCTCAGCGGGGCGTGGCACTTCAGCAGGAGCGCCAGCACGCTGCGTCTCCCGCGGGGAGCGTGACCCGCGGCCCTCGGTGCGCTCCTTGGCATCGTCGGAGCGCGCGCCCTTGCCACGGCCTGGCCCTTGTTCTCTAGCACGAGCAGGCGGCGGCGAAAGTGGCGCAGGAACGGCAGGTCGCTTAGCCACCTGAGCAGGGACCGAAGGGCGCGTAGCTGGCGGCGCACTGGCTGCCTCGGCCGAGGCTGCGTGCACTGGTGTGCCAGGCTGCTTCGCCTTGGCCATCTGCGCCTTTGCTGCCTCCCAGTCGGCCTCTCTCTCCCTGTAGGTATCCAAGGTTCGAGCGCGGCGAGCTGCTGCTGCACGATGCTGTCCTGCTGCGCAGGCGATGCTGCATCAGCGTCCATGACATCCTCGGTGCTGTTGGCCTCGAGTGCGGTGACAAGCTGCTTGCCCATGGCCAAGAGTTGGGCCACTTCACTGTTAGCCTCTGCTTTGGCTGCCAGCGTGTCGAGGGACAGCTTGAAGGCCTGGATGTCGCCCAACTGGCCGCGGGCCGTCGAAGCCCATGTCTTCGACTGCTGCTCGCGCTCATCGTTGTACTGTTGCTGGGCCTCCTCAAATCGTTGTTGAAGGTTGGCGCCATCCTCTCGCATGGTGGTGAGGAGATGCTCCATCTGGCAAATGAACTTAGCGTTCTCGTCCAGCTGCTTGCGAATCTTCTCCAGTTTGTCGGTTGCTCGCTGGACTCTGATGGTGGCCCGTTGGACCTGATCATGATGTGGAAGATGTGCCGCAGCCTGTGCCTTGAGCTGTGCCAGCTTTTGCTTGGACTCTGCAATGTTCTGAGCATGGCCTGGGACAAGTTCATCAGTGACTGCGTCAGCCATTGCAATGTACTTCTCGAGCGAGGAGATATGTTGCTGCAACTTGTCCTCGTCGACCGTCTTGGGCGGGGTGTGCACGTCTGGCGGCTGATCTTCCGCTTGTGGCTGCTGCGGCAAACTGCCACCACTGGCGCCGTAGCGGTTCTGGCAGTACTTGAAAAGGTCAACCTTCGGCGGGGCGGGAGCTGCTGCACCTCCTGCATTGCCTGCGTCACGACCTTTGCCTCGACCTCGCTTGTGGAGCCATCCTGTAGGCGGCTGGAAATTGCTCCCGCAATACTTGCACTTGCGAAGACCACTGTCGAGATACACCCAGCTGCGAGGCCCGCAATTCTGGCAGGCGACCCAGCGCCTCGGCGTGCCGCCCGACATGACTGAGACACTGAGCGAGCGGAAAGGGTGCAAGAAAACGGGCTGGCTGAAGTGGGGCGGACCACTCCAGCCTCTGCCTGGGGCGGACCAGGCGAACACAACGAGACTGGCCGCGGACTAGCGGTATCCGTGTGGTCCCGCAGGGAACCTGTCATCTTGAGCCAAAATGGCTACGGACGGACAAGCAAGGAGGCAGGTGAAAAGGAAGAGGAGCAGAGGCTGCAAGAGCCGTCCTCCTCCTCCTTCCGTGTCTTCCTCCAGCTTCCGCCCACCCTTCCTCCTCCACCGTGTCTCCAGCGCCCGAGAAAAGGTAGAAAAAGAACAGAGAGAGAGAGAGAGTCGGGGGCGGCCAAAAGGGGGGCATCCTAGATCCTAGAGGGGGGGGGGGGAGTCGGGGCACAACTCATGGCCGGCGGCATGTGCGCGGCACAAGGGGGGGGCCAGGGACATACAGTAATGAAATAAGAAGAGGCGCCATGAAATCCGCCGACCCCTTGGGGTCACGGCGTGTGAGATGCTTCCCCCTCCCCAAACACCTCCCCCGGGAGCCCAGTCCGGCCGGTTTGGGGGGGAGGGAGGGACCAAGGTGTCGGCCGCACCCTTGGAGCCTCAAGGGGCCCCAAAACGGGCCAAGAGGGCCCCAGAAGGCCCCCCGGACGGTCCAAGAGGGCTACGAGTCGCCAAAACATCGCTCCAAGACGCCCAAGATCGCCTCCAGACGGTCCCAGAGGCCCCCAAGACGCCCCAAGAAGCCACCAAGAGGCGTCACAAGAGGCTCTCCAGAAGCAAACTCGGGAAAACGGATATGTTTAGCACATTCGCCTCTTGGGCTTTCACGAGGCCCACAACGGCCTAAGAAGCCTTTAAGATCGACCCAAGATAGCCCAAGAGGCCCCCAAGAGGGCTCCAAGACGGCCCAACAGGGCCCCAAGACGGCCCCAGGAGCTTCCAAAACGACCCAGGAGGACCCCAGGAGGGCCCCAAGAGGAGGCCCAGAGGGGGAACCCGAGTGAACATTTCGAGCACTCGCCCCGAAAAAACCTGAGGCGCCAGTAGGCCCCCAAGAGGCTCCCACGAGCCCCCCGAGAGGCCCAAAAGAGGCTCCTAGAGGCCTCGAAACGGCCCCCAAGAGGCCTCAAAAGTGCTGCCAGGAGAGCCCAGAGAAGCCCAAGAGCAGAGCGGCCATCCGCCAACCGCCCCCGACGAAATCCCAAGAAGCTGAAACCCTAAGATTCCCCAGAAATCGTTCCGCAAACTCCGTTTTTCACTCTTACTGCCGCCCCAAGAGGTCGGCGGTGCGGCGTCAGCCAAAGAATCGGGGGAAATATGATAGACCACGCCATAATATCCACCCCCCCTAGTCATCACCCCCCTCTTGGCCGCCCCCGAGAGAGACACGGAGAAAAGAGGGGGCGCCAACCAGCCGGGTTCTCATGGCGTCAAATGCCCTGCGAGCAGCCCAGCCGCGCCAGCAGGCCTGGCGGCGGGGCGGGAGGCACGGGGTGCTGCTGCTGTTGCTGCTGCTCATCCTTCCTCATCCTACTAATGCGTTGTCCTCCTCCTCCTCCTCCTCCTCCTCCTCCTCCTCCTCCTCCTCCTCCACCTGCTTCTCCTCGTCCTCCTCCTCCTCCTCCTCATCCCTCCTCCTCCTCCTCCTTCTCTCATCATCCAACTCCCTCCTTCTTCCTCCTCCTCCGTTCAATGGTTGTCCCGTGGCTGCCCCGCGGATGCCCCGTCTGTAGATAGGGGGATCCGGTTTAGACGGGGGGGGTCCGGGTAAGTAATACAAATGTAAGAATAGGAACATGGAGGGAGAGAGAGAGAGAGAGAGTGAGAGGCAGATGTTCCTCCTGATCGGATCCAGTCCTCGCGATCGGTTCTGACCGTTCCGATGTAATGCGAACCCAGTGGGTCAGGTAGACAGATCGCGAATCCGATCCGACCCCATTCGCGAACCGACAGCTGCACGTATCACCCTCCCTTCAACTTCCTTATCACCGGAAGAGTGGTGCATTAGGCTATGAGGTATGTACTGATCTCGTCGCCCGAACGAAGCTAACAAGTGGGGTACGCATGAAACGAGGAAGGCAAAGGATTTGTGCGGCGCACTCGGCGGGACCAGCCCACATAGCAAAGATGGCGCGGGGCTGGATCAGGTTCGGGACAAGTAAGTTCGATGGTTGCTGGTGACCTCTGCGAGGCCCACAAGTGTGTCAAAGTGTAGGCTTTCAAAGGCAGGACCAACTCAAAGACTCACGAGTACCAGCAGGCGGCGAAAACAGTTGAAAGACCCACATCACAGTCGGAAGCTTGACAGAGAAGTACAAATACAATGCAGGGGCAGGGTGCCGTCGCCGAAGAGAACCCAGAGAAGGTCGCGTCGCAAACAAGCTCACTCTGAAAACGCAACAACCGTTCCAGCGCAATCAGCTTCAAGCCAGCTCTCAACGAAAGTGGCGCTCCCGATGTAGTTTGCCTCCGGACTCATATGAGGGGCAACGATAGGGGGGAGCTTAGGGGAGGAAACATCGAGCGGCAATCGGCGATACATCGCCGATAGGTCGGCGATGTGCCCCCGATAGCGAATCCGAACGTTCCTGTGCGGGGTGGGCTACTGGGACCCTGCCGGCGATGAAGGGGCGATTGGGGGTCGATGCATTCCCCTGAGCATATCCTTCTTACCGCTGCCCCGGATCACACCTTCTCTTGCCCGAGCAAGAGCACAAAGACGAAGGTCCAGATCGCCGACAGCACCCAGCAGACGATACGCACCGGCGCCCTTACCTCGCGGTAGTAGAGCAGGCCCCAGGCGCCAGACGTGATGGTCGGCACTCCAAAAGTGGGGCCCTGAGGGGTGGGGCCCTCAGGACGAAAACCTCAAACAGCGAAGGTTTAGAACCTTCACTGTTCGAGAGGTTCGAGTCCTGCGGTTCTCACAAAAGAATGGGAAGTGGATCACAAGCCAAGACCCCGGGCCCCAGGATCTGCTGCTGATCCACCTCCGATCCTTACGGCCCCATCCCTCGGAACCCCATCTTGGAACCGCCGAGCTAAGCTGCATGGCCTGGTTTGCTGGCCCGAATACAGAGGAACCGCCACGGTTCACCGCGGCGGACTGGAAGACGTTGCCCGCGACCCAGCAGCAGCCGGCGATGGAGCCCAATACCCTCAGGACGCCGAAGTGGCTCTCCGGCAGCGGCCTGCCCGCCACCCTCTGGGCGCCGGCGAAGAGGCCCAGGTAGAGTGCCGTCACGGAGCCAGCGCCGATGCCAAAAGTGACCATGCTCGGGGAGACGTAAGACCCGGGTACGGGGGACTCGGAAATCCCCGACGAGGTCGTCAAAAAAATGACGAGGCCGAGCCTGCATTTTGACGAGGCCTCCTGCTGCAGACATCCCACGAAACCCCCCCTCGTCAAAATCCGAGGCGCGGTCGTCAAAAAACGATGGCGAACCCGAGTCCTGGCGAACCCGGGTCTTACGCTCCCCCGACATGTAGGAGCCGAAGGCATCGAACTCGTCCTTGAACCAGTCTGGGCACCTGCTGTAGTCGCTCTGGCACTCCGGGTCGCCGGACCTCTCGCTCTCCAGCCTCTTGCCGATGGTCGGCGGTGCGCCAAGGGGGAAGGCAGAGGGCGCATGCCTTCTCAGAAGGCTCAGACGAGGAGGAGGAGGAGGAGGAGGAGGAGGATGCATATATTTCCTGAGGCCAGAACGGATGATTCTCGCAGGGCAGCATGCAACTCGAATGCGACCGAACGCGAGCCAGCATCTTCGAGCTAGCTCAAATCTTACCGCAGCTTACGCACTAGATATACATCTAGACTGAATAGGCACGCAGTGGGATGGCTTAGGGCCTGAGAAAAACCGCTTGGGCCGAAGTGATGCGGCCAGGCGGGAACCATTAGCATTGCACGCTCTGTGACACTCCGCGGGCTCTGTTTCACAACGCTGCTACATGCATATATTTCCTGAGGCCAGAACGGATGATTCTCGCAGGGCAGCATGCAACTCGAATGCGACCGAACGCGAGCCAGCATCTTCGAGCTAGCTCAAATCTTGCCAACAACCGCCACTATACGCGATCTGGCGGTTGAGGCGGCACCTTCTCCAAAAGCGACTCGTGAATCAGTTGCGACCAGCGCTGCAGCAAACGGGGCGGGTAGGGCTCGGCGACTTGTGTCCACAGGCGGCCTCCGGGAGCCTTACCCTCGAGGACTTGATGTGGTCTCTTGGAAAAAACACAGACGGCACTGGCACACTGAGCGGCGAGCGGCGACAACAAATCTCTTTTGTCGTCCCAGCACGCTAGGGTGATCTCCTTCCGCCACGGCATTCCATATCTACAATAGACTGTGTGCGTGAGGGACGCATGGCGCAACAGACATGCCAGTCCGGGCTGCCTCCACAGCCAGGACCTACGCGGATTTTCCAAGGACACTGGCACTTGATGGCGGACGCAGGCTCTGATGATACGAATTGTGGTTCGCAGCAGCTGATTGCCTATCCGAACCTTTTCGGCGTCAACTCCTGAAAGGCTCGGGAGACCGCAGGGAAACTGGCAGGAGCGCAGCGGGCCACCTGGAGAGCCCGGCTTGCCTCGGCGCGCTCCTGAAAAGCTTGCGCACGGCGTGCCAAGGTGGACCCATTTGGCCTGCGGCACAAGCTTTAGCACCGCACGAATGGATTTGTCCTTGCTCAAGTCTTGTGAGGTACTATCTCTGATGTCCCAAGTGCGGGCCCTCCAGCCCCGCTGCTGCAGCGAAGCCGAGAGCCCTCCTCTTCCTGAAAAAAGCTCTAAAACTAGCGGCCTGGCACGTGCACTAGGCTCATACGAAGTCACCCGAGGCCCACGTCTTGGAGCAGCCGCGCGAAGCCGTTGATGCGCCCGTCCTTCAGGGCGCCCTCGAGCAGCCGGTCGGCCTCGGCCAGCAGCAGCTGCCGGCCGCGGTCGAGCGAGGCCAGGCGGCGCATCACCCTGGAGCCCTTCTCGTAGCGCCTGACGCTGAGGTCGGACGCCCAGCGGCCCCGGCGCTTGATGGCCTCCAAGCTCCTTGCCTTGGTGAGCCAATCGTGAGACGGCCCGGAGTGGCGAAGGATGTACGGCGTCAACTCCCAGCTCTCGAGCCCGACGAGCGCGGCTGCCTCCTCGAACATGGCATTGAAGGCCGCGCCCGACCACGGAAAGAGGAGCTCCATCGGCTGCGACTGGAATGCGACCTGCTCCAGCAGGGGCCCGAGAAAAGACCTCGCGGGGCTGTCGAGCAGGATCGAGTCGTTGAAGCCCCTGGTCTTGGTTGACTGCAGCTCCTCCTCGGGCCTCAGCACCAGGGACGTGAAGCGGTAGTCCCCCCCGGCATGCGGCTGCGCCGGCACCACGTGGTCCGCCCGGAGGGTCAGCAGCTCCCCTGGGCGCAGGTAGGCGTCCGCCGCGAGCACCACGCCGAGGGCCGCGCGTCGCTGGCCGAGGTAGATCAGGGCCACCGCGATGGCCGCCACCGCCGCCCAAGGCGCGGGCGCCCGCGTCAGCGGCGGCACCAGCCTCCGCCAGCCCTGCAGCGCCCTCGCCACGCGGGGCAGCTTCAGCAGCCTGCCCGCGTGGTGCAGCCTTGGGTCGCGATGCCCTATCGCGGCCAGCAGCTTGGCCCCGCTGTTCGACGGCCCCCCCTGGCTGAACTGCAGCTCCATGTACTCTACCACGGCCTCCTCCAGCTCGACGTCGCTCCCCGTGGTGAGTCCGTGGGTCCTGCAGAGGACGTCGAACCGCTCCAGCCTCCTCGCGTAGTCCTGCCTCGTCTTCTGGGTGATGCTCTCCTGCTCCAGCGTCGTGAGTCCACCAGTCCCGACCGACCGCGCCCTCGCCGCCTCGATCGCTCGCGCGAACGCTGGTGGGGGAGGGCGGTCGCGGCGGGGCACGCGGGATCGGCGAGACCTCGTCGATGAAAGCAGCCGCCGCTCGGTCGAGGATGCCGGGCCCGCTGCCGCTCAGACCACAGGGGCTGGGGCAGGCAGACGGCGGGGCGGAAGCCTGTGGCTCTCTGACAAGGCGCCGCTCCTCCGCAGCACCCTCTCGCGCGGGGGGCTGCCAAGCCCGCGCGCACCATCCCTCTCGGGAAGCGCTCGAGCATGCCTCGGCGGCCTCTCCAGCGGGCCGGCGTCGCCAGGCGTCCAGCGCAGCAGCAGCCGCCTTCTCAGCCGGCGAGTCGAACCATCGGCTAGGCTCATCAGCTGAGTTGAGCTCGCTGGCCACACAGCGCACGCTGGTGCGAGAGAAGGAGGCCAGCGACAAGGCGGCCCACTTTCTGAGCAGAACCAGCACCGGAAATGACACCGCTCGGCCCTTCTCGAGGCTCAGGACCATACCCATGTTGTCGCACAGAAACAAATGGCGATGACGATGGTATCTAGCTTGACGACACTTACGCCTCCACCCGAACAGCACGGCCCTGAGCTCTTTAAGATGGATGGCCTCTCTCCTATGATATCTTCTTGCCTGGATGGTCCTCCACGAGCCCTCGCTGATGAACCCCTTGGGGATCTCCGGGAACTCCCGATTGATGCTGATGTCCACGTCCCCGTCGATGAGGTCTCCTAGGAAACCTGCTGGATAACCTGACTCCTCGCCCAAGCAGCCCTCAGCAGCGGCCCCAGCGGCCCCAGGAGCCTCAGCCAGAGGTAGATCCCGAAGCACTTGACGACGAGGGGCACCACTGAGGCCTTCAGGAACCCGTAGAGGCAGAGCTGGGTGCACATGATGTAAACCTTGGGGGCCCATGGGGTCAGCACCTGGGAGCCCCGGCGGAGGAGGAGGTAGAGGTCGCTCGCGTTGACTCTCACCCGAGCGCTCGAGCAGAGCTGCCTCGCGCGGGCATGGCTGACTGGATGCGAAAGCGCCAGCGCTCACTCCAGCGCCCGACCTCCCGCACGGCCGGCGGCTCCATGTCGGCTTCCTGCACCGCATAGCCGCGCAGCGTGGCATCGGAGCAGGCGACGCGCCCGGACCACGGCAGATCGAACTGGACGGCCAGCAGCGGCATGAGGTGCAGCGCGTTGGCCAGCTCCTGCCGCACCGAGGGCCAGAGCGGCACGGGCACCCTGTAGTGCTTCCGGGCAAAGTCGTAGGCCGACCGGAAGACGCACAAAGCGGGGCGATTCAGCAGCATGGCATGCGTGAAGTGGCCGATCATCTGCTCGACCTCCCGGCCAGCCACGCGCCGGCGCCGCAGGAGCGCCTGGGTGCCCAGCCCGAGCCTCCAGCGCTTGGCCCGCGCCAGCCGGGCCCGCAGCTTGAGGCCGTCCAGCTCCAGGCCCAGCGCCTCCACGACCGTCTTGCTCTCCTCGACCTCGTGCAGTGGCAGCCCGGCCTCGGTCATCACCTTGGCTGCCTGCCTCCTCGCTCCCCGGGCGGCGCCCGGTCGCGACGAGACGAAGATCTCGTTGTCCACGTAGACGACCCTCGGCACCTGAGGAGAGTCCACGCTCGGAGCGATCTGCCTGTCCACCAGCTCGCTCTCGATGCCGCCGAGGCCTCCCCGCCGCAGCAGCTCGCGGTGCGCCTGCTGCGTCCAGCGCATGGCCCACGCGAAGCCCATGGGCAGCACCCGCAGGCATGGGTAGACCCACGCCCCCCCTGAGACCGCGAGGCCGTCGACCACCTTCACGCCCAGCTGCCTCGCTCTGAGCGGGCGCATGCCGAACCACGGCACCATGTAGTCCGGCACGCGGAACTGGTAGAAGCAGTCCGCGATGTCCTGGATCGAGAACTCCAGCTGGGCGCCGTCCTCGACCTCCATGTTCACTAGCGCCGCGGTGGACGCCATGTGAATCGTCGGCGGCCGCTTCAGCGCCTGGTTGACAGCCCGAGCGTCCACAATGAGCCTCAGGCGGCCCGACTTCTTCTTCGCGAAGAAGACTCCCACTTCAAAATCGCGACGAGTCCGCAGCTCCACCATGTCGCGGGCCAGCAGGTCCTGCACGAACCGCTGGTACTCGTCTGCGTCGGATTGCAAGGTCTTATCCCAGTACACCTTGGTGGCGCCTGGGCGAACCTCTTCAGCGCGAAGCATCATCGAATTCTTACCGTCGATCACCTCCTGGCGGTCTGGCTCCGGCAGCACCTCCAGCAAGCCGACGCAGCCCGCCGACTCAGGCCACGAAACCAGGCCGCGATCACACGGCGCAACCACAGTGGGGCCGTCGGGGCCATAGCCCAGACTACCCATGCCGAGCAACTCCACGAGGGCTGCCTCGGGGCTGGGGGCGTCGTCCGGCGGCTTGTCGCCCGACACGGGCTGCCAGAGCATGTCCACAGCAGAAAATTGTGCCTCCGAAGGACGGGCCTTCGAGCAAAAGTCGCCCTCCCCGTACAAGTTGTTCAGGGCGGCGATGCAGTCATTCACACGGCGGCCCACAGCAGACCTGCGGCCGATCCTCTGGGCGGAGCGGCGCGGCAACGCCCGCGCGCCCCGAGCCGGCGGCACGGGCACCAAGGGCAAGGGCAGCAGATCCCTCGGCACCATGCGCTCCAGCGGCCTGGTGGCACCGGCTGGGCACGGCCAACTCCCAGCCTCGAAGCCCATCATGACTTCTTCGGAGGAGCGCGCGCCAGAGCACGCTCCTCCGCAGCCTTGCGCTCCTCCTTCAAGATGGCCGAATCCCGGGCCGCGGACTCCGCGACCCACTTCAGCAGCTCCGGGCTGATGATAGCCCCGCCCGTCCTCCTGGTGCGTCCCAGGTAGTAGTCCTGGGAATCGAAATCCTTGATCGTCTCCTTCTTCTTCTTGACCTTGTGCTCCAGGAACTGCAGGTGCCTCGCGAGCGCCTCCATGCTCGCCAGGTTGGCCACGTCGACCTGGTCGTAGGTGCAAGCCAACTCCAAAATCTCCGACAACATCTCGTGGGCCACCACGCTATGCTCGTCATCGTTGAGCTTGTTCTCGTGCTTCCACGTGGTGTGACGCTGGACCGGGCCCCCGCTTTGCTTGGCAATCTCCTTCACCACGTACAAGGCAGTGCGGGGCCCCGACAGCGCCCAGTCCTCGAACTCGCACCGCTCCGACGAGTCCGCCACACTCTTCAGATCCCGAAAGCGGCGGCCGGCCGCGTCCCGCTTGATAGCCAGCGCGCGGGCGTCCTCGGCGGGTGGCGGCGTCCGCGCCCCCCCGACAGCGTCCGGCACCGCGGTCGCCACGAAGGTCCGCAAGGCCTCGTCCGCGGTCTCGCCCGGCGCCAGCCTGACCAGGACCGCCGACTTGCCGCGACGGCCCAGGTCGTAGAGCCCGTGCTGCCCGAACGCCACGAAGTCCTCCGACGGCGTGTCGAGCGAGTCCGGGAGCGAGTACACCGCGCCCCGCTTGACGTCGCCCTCGGGGACCACGCAGACCCAGTCGGCCCGCTCGCCAGTCGAGCCGGAGCCCGCGGCGCCCGCCCCCGAGGGCGCGCCCCCGTCAGCCAAGGGCGGAGGCTCAGGCTCCTCGGCGAGCCCCCGCGCCGCGCGCAGCTCCACGGCCTGCTCCTCCGCCGCGTCGATCCACGACTGCAGCGCAGCGCCGCGCGGCCGCTCCGTGAAGCGGTAGACCGGCTGGCCCTTTGCTGCTCCAAGGCCGGCCGGCAAGCCGCCCCGCGGGCCCGCCTGCCGGAAGTCGGCCACGCTGCGCGTGTCGATCTCCTCCTCGTACATGTCCTCGTCGGGGGTCAGCACCAGATACCTCGCCTCGCCCAAAGACGCGAGGATCAGCCTCTCATGCCACGGTTCCTCTGCCTCCCCGTAGTCGAGGAACACTACGTCCCCTGCCTTCAGGTTGAGCGCCCGGCGCACCAGCGACTTGGCCGGCATGCTGAAGCGCTAGCTGCACCTGCACGGGCGCGTCCACGACGGGCGCCAGCTGCTCCGGCCGCTCGGCTCGCGGAGGCGCCGGCGCGGCCTTCCAAAGACCCCACAGGCCAATCCGCACCGACACCAGGCACGTGCAGACGGTCACCTGCACCAGCAGCACCGCGAGGACGCCGAGCAGGACACCCAGGCCCCCGGCGACGACCGCCGCGCCCAGCGGCACCGGCGCCCCCCAGACGCGGGTCTCGGAGAGGCAGGCGTTGGCGCTGGTCGACAGCGCCAGGGCACAAGGAGAAACCTGCAATCCGCTGCTGGCAGCCTCGAAGGTGGAGGCTTTGGAGAAGGTGGCCCAGCCGAAATCTCCCATTCGCCGCCCTGAGAAAAACCGCTTGGGCCGAAGTGATGCGGCCAGGCGGGAACCATTAGCATTGCACGCTCTGTGACACTCCGCGGGCTCTGTTTCACAACGCTGCTACAGGAGGGGGGGGAGGAGAAGACGGGGGAGGAGGAGGAGGAGGAGGAGGAGGAGGAGGAGGAAGCATCGACGCGAGCCCTGCCCGGGCCCGCGCCTCCCGCAGGGCCCTGGCCTCTGACATTCTGAGGAACTCCCACCAGCCTTTCAGGGCGTGAGTGGTTTCGCCGATTTCCTCTGCCAACCCCCTTCTCCCGATTTGGGGAGGGGGGGCACCTCTCCCAAAACCCCCTACCCCTCGAACTGAACGGGGTGGTCCGCGAGGCGTTGGAGCGTCCAAAACGGCCACGGCGAGAAGGCCAAAGCCATTCATATTACTTAGGTTGTGGCCTCATCTTGGCCTCCTGGGGGGGCGACGCAAAAATGGGACCACTTACTTCTTTGATCGATCCTCCAAGATGGCCCCAAGATGGCCCGAAAGGCTCCCAAGAGTGCCCCAAGAGGGGCCCAGGAGGCCCCAAGAGGCCCGCACGAAGTCCCAAAGAGACTCCCAAGAGACCCCAAGAGGCCCCGAAATGCTCCCCCGAGGCACCCAAGACGCTCCAAGAGGCCCCCTGGACCGCCAAAGGGCACCCTAGACGCCCCAAGAGGACTCCAATACGCTCTCGAGACATCCGAGGCGACTCCGCGAGATATCAAAAGGTCTCTGGCCTTGTTGCTCGCTCTCCTCATCCTTTTTCCTCCTCCTCCTTCTCCTCCTCCTCCTCCTCCTCCTCCTTTTCCTCCTCCTCCTCCTCCTCCTCCCCCTCCTCCTCCTCCTCCTCCTCCTCCTCCTCCTCCTCCGCCTCCGCCTCCTTCCATGAACTCCCCTTATCAATAAGTCCTCCGCGTCGCACCCCGAGGCCAGACGGAAGGGCGGGCCGGGCGTTTCGCTTGAGACTCCTTATAATCTATGACCCTAAAGCGAAACAAGAATCAACAGCTTCATCAATGGAGGGCAGGTCGCTTCCAAAATATGGCTCGAGCCGCGCAAATATGCTTGAGACAACTGCAGAGTTTCACGGGTTGAGGGCGGCTCTTTTTCAACATGTGGCTCTCGCCTTGGCGCCGGGCACTTTCGTCGTACACATTTACAAAAGCTTCACGGGCTGAGGGCGGGCGGTCTTCAAAATGTGGCTCTCGCCTTAACGCCGCGCACTTTCGTTTTACAAATGTAAGAGCTTCGCGGATTGAGGGGGCTCCTGTTCAAAATGCAGCTCTCACCTGGGCGTGGCGAACATTCGTTTCAATAATTTGCCCAAAAAAAATCGGGATTCCAATCGATAGCGTACAACAATCGGCGTTTTGGCACGGTTCAAAATTTTCAGGGCGCAACAGTTACTTTGATTCGCGGTATTGAAGTCTCACGATTCCGGACTCGCACGACTCCGGATCGCCAAGACGCAGCAGTCAGTTTGATTCGTGGAATTGAAGTTTCGTGACTGGTGTTTTCGCAAGCTTCAGGATCTCCAAAAGGTTGTCTCCCAACGAAGCACTTCCCTCCGTGGAAATGAATCCCTACAGGGGCCTATGAAGAGGAGCTTGGAGGGAGGGGTTATTCCAACATCGCTGATGATTTTTCGGTTTGCACTGGTCCTCGTCCTCCTCCTCCTCCTCCTCCTCCTTTTCCTCCTCCTCTTCCTCCTCTTCCTCCTCCTCCTCCTCCTCCTCCTCCCTCCTCCTCCCTCCCCCTCACCCTCCCCCTCCCCCTCCCCATCCACCTCCCCCTCCCACTCCCCCCCCTCCTTCTTTCCTCCTCCGATTAATCCTCCATCCTCCCCCTCATGGAATACGACGGCTTCCCAG
Source organism: Prorocentrum cordatum (assembly GCA_963575745.1). Classification (NCBI taxonomy): domain Eukaryota; class Dinophyceae; order Prorocentrales; family Prorocentraceae; genus Prorocentrum; species Prorocentrum cordatum. Next base: position 421,141 of record CAUYUJ010003747.1, read on the forward strand.
CCTTTCATTTCACTGACTGTTTCTTCGCATCTCTGATCAGGGCAACTCGCCTGGGAATCGTTTCTGAATGGGTTGGTGGGGTTACTTTTTCCGTCGCAGCCACAGGCGAAGACGCCCGCAGCGTCAGCTGAGTTGGCTCGGGCAACGAGTAACCTAATTGCCGGCGCGCGCGCGCCGAGCAGGGCAAGACCTACCGCCGGGGGAAGCGGCCGCGCTGGACCAGAGTTACTGGTGGGTTTAGTTTTTTGATCGCGACCGCAGGCGGGCACCCGCGCGGCGTCAAAGGGTCGAACAGCACAGGGCCAGGGCGTACAGCGCGACGGTCGCCAGCGAACCGAATTTCTACGCTGAGTATCCAAAAGCACACAGGGTTTCTCACAAGGCCGGAGCGTTTCTGAGAAGCCCCGCCGCCTTCTGACAAGGCCTGCCCCCTCTCACCTCCCCCCCTGGGCGCGCCGCCGAGATGGTGATCACGGCAAACTGCAGGGCCGAGAAGACGCCCGCCAGAAAGGCGAGCAGAATGCCCACCCCCATCTGCCAGGCGCGGGGCGCGCCGCCGACGACGCCCTCGTCGGGCTGGTCGCGCAGTGGGGCAGCATCGCCCTCGTCGTCGTCGGCCGCTGGCCGAGCACCAGGGCTCCCTGCGGCGGGCGTCCTCTTCGCCGGCCCAGCCCGCCCGCACCTCAGGGTCGGGGCCAGCACCAGGCCGGCCATGCCGAGCACCACCGCGAGGAGGTAGTACGGCGCCAGGACGTAGCCCGAGGTGCCGTGCCTCTTCATAGGGGAACGAATAATGACATGAGCACAGAAACTCGAAGGTCCGCGAGGAATTTCCTCGGATCCGCGCTGGACCCCCCTGGCAGCGCCTCTGGCGCCGCCCCTGGCGCGCTCCGCGCGCCAGGGAGGGGGGGTCCAGCGCGGATCCGAGAAAATTCCGCGCGGACCTTCGAGTTTCTGTGTTTATGTCACTCTTCGTTCCCCTACTTCATGCGCTCCCCGACGAGCTGGCCAGTGAGGACCGGGTGTCAGCAGAAGTGGGCCTGGCCCAGCATGCTCCCAGCGTGTCGGGCCACTGTGGGGCCTCTGGGGCCATCTGTGCCTCGGGAGGGATGATCTGGAAGTCATCTGCGCCTCCCCGGGAAAGCTGGGGTCACCTTGGGCCAGTGCCACTGCTGGCAGCACCCGAGAGGAACTGAAGGCAGGCGCTGGCGCCGGTGTTTATCACGACGGTCATGCCCACGCCCAGGCGCGGCACGGCGGCGATGGTGGCCAGGCCACTGGGGATCCAGGCCGCCGCGCCAAGGATGCCCCAGTAGGTGAACCGGTATGCTGGTCTCTCGCGGAGCAGGTTCACGAGGATGAACACCAAGCCGAGGGCGAAGACCCAGAAGGACTTGTAGCACTGAAAGATCAGCGGATGCACGCCCGCCTGCAGAACCGAAGGCGCCTTGATGGGCACGGGGTACGACCCCATCGATACACTGCCGATAAGCGCGAACAAGAACGGCAGCCCGTCGAAAGACGCAGCCATGCCAGCGCCCAGGAGGCGCAGTGTGGCGAAAGCCTCACGCGAACGTCGCTACGACGAGGACCAAGCCACGCTGCCCCTGGCCAACGCCGCTCGCGAACGTGGCTGCGAACGCGCGCTCGCGAACGCAGCTGCGAACGCGGCTGCCTCGAGCCAAACTGGCTTGACCCAGACGGGCTGCCCGGCAGCCAGCGGGGGAGGGCGCCTCCACCCGTCCGGCACGCCGTGCGCTCCCCTTGCACCGGCGTGGCCCCCCCGCAGTCCTCGACATCGCCCCAGCGACCGCTTTTTTTGCTCGGCGACGGTCGAGTCCTCATTGCCCCCTGGCCCCGAGGGGAAGGAACACGAGGAGGCCAGGAGGCCAAACCCTCTTGCCGATGGTCGGCGGTGCGCCCAAAGGGAAGGCAGAGGTGGCATGCCTTCTCAAAAGCTCAGGGAGGGCCGCCGGCCTTCTGAGACGTGTTGTGCGTCTTCTCCGAAGCCACGGAGGGACGTGGCCCCCCGCAGCTCTCGACAACGCCTCGGCGACCGCTCTCTGCTCCGCGGGTCGAGTCCTCGTTGCCCCCTGGCCCAGTGGGGAAGGAACAGGAGGAGGCCGCGCAACAACGAGCAGAGGGGTGTCCTGCCCCGTGTGGGCCCGGCCGCCCTTCGAGGGGATCCTGTCCGCACAGACGGCGGCCTACTCCCAGAGAGTCTCGGCGCCGAGAGGGAACGCCAGGGGGGAGGCCGGCTCAGGGGCGGAGACATCGAGCCGGAATCAGCCATGCATCGCCGGTAGAGCGGCGATAGACCCCCAATGTCGAATCCGCACGTTCCTGGGCGGGTTGGGCTACCGGCGATGAAGGGGCGATTGGGGGTCGAAGCATCCCCCTGAGCCATCCCCCCCCGAACGTTACCCCTGATCACACCTTCTCTTGCCCGAGCAAGATCACAAAGACGAAGGTCCAGACCGCCGACAGCACCCAGCAGACGATGCGCACCGGCGCCCTTACCTCGCGGTAGTAGAGCAGGCCCCACGCGCCAGACGTGATGGTCGGCACTCCAAAAGTGGGGCCCTGAGGGGTGGGGCCCTCAGGACGAGAACCTCAAACTGGAGGTTTCGAACCTTCACTGTTCGAGAGGTTCAAGTCTAGGAACTGGATCACAAGCTGAACCCTAGGTCCAGCTTGTTATCCACTTCCTATCCTTATGGCCCCATCCCTCAGGGCTCCATCTTGGAACAGCCGAGATGAGCTGCATAGCCTGATTCGCAGGCCCGAACACCGAAGAGCCGCCGCGGTTCACCGCGGCGGACTGGAAGACGTTGCCCGCGACCCAGCAGCAGCCGGCGATGGAACCCGGAACCTTCATGACGCCGAAGTGGCTCTGTGGCAGCGGCCCGCCCGCCACCCTCTGGGCGCTGGCGAAGAGGCCCAGGTAGAGTGCTGTCACGGAGCCGGCGCCGAGGCCAAAGGTGACCATGTAGGAGCCGAAGGCATCGAACTCGTCCTTGAACCAGTCTGGGCACCTGCTGTAGTCGCTCTGGCACTGCAGATCGCCAGACCTCTCGCGCTCCACCCTCTTGCCGATGGTCGGCGGTGCGCCCAAAGGGAAGGCAGAGGTGGCATGCCTTCTCAACACCTCAGGGAGGGCCCCGGGCCTTCTGAGAAGTTCTGTGCGCCTTCTCCGAAGCCACAGGGGGCCCCTCAAAGGCTGGAGGACTTCTGAGAAGCCCCAGAGCCTTCTGACGAGGCCTGCCTTTTCTCTAGAGGCCTCCCTCCTAGAGAAAAGTCCGAGCAAATGGAGCCGGAGGATAGTGCCGCATCGCCGATGCATCGGCGATGCAGTTCGATGTGGAGCCCGATGTTCTCAACGCCGACGTCGCGGATGCATCGCAAACGATGCCGATGCATGGGCGATCCTCTGACCGCATCTGCTCGGACCCCATCTGGGAGGCCCAGACTCTCACCTTCCCCCCTGGGCGCGCCGCCGAGACGGTGATCACGGCAAACTGCACAGCCGAGAAGACGCCCGCCAAGAGGGCGAGCAGGATGCTCGCCCCCATCTGCCGGGCGCGGGGCGCGCCGCCGGCGGCGCCCTCCCCAGGCTGGCCGCGCAGCGGGGCAGCGTCGGTCTCGTCGTCGGCCACCGACAGAGAGCCGAGACGCCTGGCCGGAACTACGGAAGGCGCCCTCTTCGCCTGCCCTCTGAGCTGGCCTGGCCTGGCAGGGCTCCCTGCGGCGGGTGTCCACTTCGCCGGCCCGGCCCGCCCGCACCTCAGGGTTGGGGCCAGCACCAGGCCGGCCATGCCGAGCACCACCGCGAGGAGGTAGTACGGCGCCAGGGCGTAGCCAGAGGCGCCGTGCTTCTTCATGCGCTCCCCGACGAGCTGCCCAGTGAGGACCGGGTGCTGCTAGAACTGGTCCTGGCCCAAGGCATGGTAGCCACTGAACCGACCTGGTAGCAATGAGCCAGTGGCTGTTGCAACCGAACCGACCGAACCAAAACCCCGACCGAACAGGTCGGAGCCAGACCCGCCAATTCGGACCCAACCAGTAGGCCAAACCGGCCCAAACGGCCAAACCGAATCGGTTGGAACCGAACCCGCCCAGAGGGGCGCCCTCCAGGCCCCCCCAGAACCCCCCAGCTCGCCATCGCTCGGGCGTCCATTCCCCGTGCATTGTTCGATGTCGCGCGTGTATGTTTCGCAAGATGATCCAGGATGTTCCTCGATGGTCCTCGCCGACAAAAATGCACGCGTCCGAGCGAAGCCAAGCCAGGGACCCCCAGGGACCCCCAGGGCCCGGCTGGCCCCCGAGGGCGCTCTGGAGCTCCCCTGGGTCCTCCCCAGGGTCTCCTGGGGCCCCCTGGGGGCTCTCTGGGCTCCCTGGGGCCCCCAGGGCCTCCTATGCAGCGCTTCTGAGGCTCCCTGGGGTCCTCTGGGGCCACCTGGGGCACCTGGCGGGAGAGGCCTGAGAGGACCAGGGACGGCCAGGAGGACTCGCCGCGGCTCGAACTCAGGAGGGACGACGACGACGACGACGACGACGACGACGACGACGACGACGACGACGACAACGACGAGGCTGGCTCCCCCTTCGAGCTTCGAGCCGTTGGCCTTTGTCTCCAAGAATGGGCGCGGACCTTGCTGGCTCCTCCTCCTCCTCCTCCTCCTCCTCCTGCTCCTGCTCCTCCTCCTCCTCCTCCTCCTCCTCCTCCTCCTCCTCCTCCTCCTCCTCCTCCTACCCCGCCTCGTCTGGCCGAGCCGGAGCGGTGCGCGCCGCGGGCCCACATGGGGCCTGGCAGGCTCGGTGCAGGACCCAGTCGGGCCCAGGCGGGGCCCGAAGGGACCCGGAGGGGCTCGGGGGGGGCCCGAAGCGAACCGGCCCAACCGGACCGAACGCCACACCTGAGCGGGCGAAGAACGGAAGAACAAACAGACGTTTTCGCCGTCGGGGGCCGCTGTCCCCAGGGCGGCCGGCAAGCTGATACCGTGGGCACGCGGCCGCGAGAAGCCTCCGCAAGAAGCCCAGCCCTGATGATCCAACGAGTTTAGTGTCCAGGGTCTGGGTTTCTTAACCGAGGGCTCCGATCGGAGAAACCCAAGGCATCATGGCCCGAGAAGTTCTTTCCTGGGGCGTGATAAAGAACGGCGCGAGGTGCGATTTGGGGAGAAACCCAGAGTATCCTGGGTGGCAATCGCGCATCGCTGGGAACGAAGAAACCCAAGGCACCCTGGCGAAAAAAAAGTGCGCGTCCCTCTGTACCCCATGTACGGTGGCACGTCAGGGTACAAACCTGCCAGCCGCCCTGGGACAGGTGCCCACGGCGACGGCAAAGCTCATCTCGTACCGCTCGTCGCCCGCTGAACACCCAGACCCCCGACGTAATGATTTTTTCATTACGTCGACCCCCAGAGGTCCCGACCCTTTCCCCATGACCGGCTTTGCATCCTGAGTCGCTTTTTGACGCTCCCGAGGCCCGGTGAGGGCCCCCAGAGGCCGAAAACTAGGAAAAACCTCCCGTCATGATTTTTCCATTACTCGAGGGGGTCTGGGCACGGAGGCCGAACCTGCGCGAACCGGCCCGTCGCCGAAACCAAACCGAACCGGCGCCGCCGAGCCGGCCCGCCGCAGAACAGGCCGGGAAGCGACCCGGGCGGGGCCCTGCCCGCCGATAGGTGCCCCCCGCGCCTCTCGCGCCCACCGCGGCGGGGAGAGGGAGCCTCTGCAAGGGCCTCGCGGGGGAGAGCTCCCCGGGAGGCCCTCCGTGGCCTCCTCCTCCTCCTCCTCCTCCTCCTCCTCCTCCTCCTCCTCCTCCTCCTCCTCCTCCTCCTCCTCCTACCGTGGCCCCCCGCTCCAACAGCACCCGGGGAGGAACTGGAGGCAGGCGCTGGTGCCCGTGTTGAGCACGACGGTCACGCCCACGCCCAGGCGCGGCACGGCGGCGATGGTGGCCACGCCGCTGGGGACCCACACCGCGGCGCCGAGGATGCCCCAGCAGGTGAAGCGGTAGGCCGGCCTCTCGCGGAGCAGGTTCACGAGGATGAACGCCAGGCCGAGGGCGAAGACCCAGAAGGACTTGTAGCACTGGAAGACCAGGGGGTGCACGCCCGCCTGCAGAACAGAAGGCGCCTTCATAGGCACTGGGTTCGACCCCATCGATATACTGCCAATGAGCGAGAAGAAGAACGACAGCCCATCGAACGACGCAGCCATGTCTGCGTCCAGGGGGCGCAGTGTGGCGAAAGCCTTGCGAACGTGGCTGCAATCAGAGCCAAACCAAGCAGTCGCTGCAATGTCTATGGCGAACGTCGCTGCGAACGCTGCTGTCTTGAGCCAGCTGTCTTGAGCCAAACTGGCTTGAGCCAGATTGGCTTAGGAGCAGCCTGTGGAGAAGTGCCTCCCCCCCCGTCCCTTGGAGGTGGCTGGGGGTTCTGAACTGGTTGGGACCCGAGAAAATCCGTCAGCGAGGGGGATGAAGCCAAATCCGCTCAGAATCAATCCCCAGACACCTCCCGAAGTCCATCTGGCGCAATCTTCCACCCCGGATCCGTTTCTGACGGTCCCGGGGCCCGAAACGGCCCCATCCTGCCTTACATACCCAGACCTCCGACGCCGTGTTCTGCCTCCACGGCGTGCCCCCCCCCCCCCCCCACCACTCCCACAGCACTCGAACTCGTCCCGGCGACCGCTTCGTGTTCCGCAGGCCGAGTCCTCAGTGCCCCCTGGCCAGGGCCCGCGCCGATGCCAAGATGACCATGCAGGAGCCGAAGGCTCAGAAGCGCTCTGGCCTGCTAAGAAGCTTCCCGCCCATCCTGCGAAGACGCAGAAGGCTTCCCACGAGGCTGGAGGACTCCCCAGAAGCCCCGCCGCCTTCTGACAAGGCCTGCCCCAATCTCACGCCCCCCCGTTGGTGGCAGGTCATGGAAGCCTCTCATACAGTCGTGCTGGCTCTTGCCGACGGTCGGCGCTGCGCCTTGGGGGAAGGAAGGCAGAGGGGGCATGCCGGCATGCCTTCTGAAGACTGAAGAGCTCAGATGGACCCTGTCATTCTGAGAAGTGTTCGAAGCCTTCCCCGAAGGCACAGAATGGCGTGGCACCCCACAGCTCTCGACCCCGTCCCAGCGGCCGAACTCTGTTTCGCGGGCCGCGTCCTCAGTGCCCCCTGGCCTGGAGGGGAACAGGAGGAAGCTGCGCAACAGCCTGCAGTGGGGTGTCCTTCCCCGTCCGGGCCCGCCTCCTCCCCGAGAAGATCTTGCAGGTACAGACGCCTGCCTCCTCCCAGAGCCTCAGAGGGAAGAGGACGCGTCAGAGGGGAGACCGGCTCAGGAGGGACAGCATCGTGCTGGGGTCGGCGATACACCACCAGCAGATCGGCGGTAGGCCCCCGATAGCAGGACCGCAAGTTCCTGCCCGGGGTGGGCTGTCGGGCTCCTGCCGGCGAGGAACGAGCGAGGAGGGACGGGCGAGCTGCCTGGCGCGAAAGCGTACCGAGGCGCTCCAGGCGAGCGGGGGCAAGGAGGACGGGCAGCAGGCCTTCGTGGCGCTGCGGATCGAGCCGACCCGCCTCCTCCGTGGAGGCGAGGGGGAGCTGGAGGCCCTCACCGATGCCTCCCCGGAAGCTGGAAGTGGCCGGAGGGCGCGGCGCCGAAGAGGCAGAGGAGCGAGGCGTCGCCAGCGGCGGTGGCCCCTGTCGGCGATTGGGAGCCGATGAAGCCCCAGCCGATGCAACGTCGTGTTTTTGTTCAACATCGGGTCCGTTTCCCCGGGACCGGTTTTTCGTCCGGCGTCGTTTTCTTTCACGGCCCCGAGGCTCTCGCGAGGGCCCCCCGAGGCCGAACTTGGCCGAGAAGCTCCCGCCCTGAGCGTTTTACGACGCGATCGTGTCGTGACTGCCTACCAGACCACCCCAACCCAACCCGAAGACCCCAATTTCGGCTTGGGGGGGGTACGGGTTCCAGATGTGTTTTTTCAGTGTTCCCCGACCCCCCCCAACTGGAAATGGATGGCAGATGGAGCCTTCGGGCTGGGTTGGGGTGGTCTGGTGGGTGGTGAGCGTCTGGGGCCCCCCCCCCCTGAGCCTGCTCCTCCCGCCGGCGTGGCCCCCGAAGAGCCCCCACCCACCCGCCCGAGCAGAGGGAGCCCGGGCACTCGAGGCACGGCCTCGGAGGCGGGCCCCTCGGTCCGGAGCAGGGCAAGACGAGGCCAGGACGGGAGCAACATCGGGCAGGGATCTCGGGGGTGGACAGACCCCCCTGTAGTAAAACGTGGTTTCGTGGAAACGACTCGAGGGCCCAAGCCTGGCGGTCGAAAAGCCTGGAAAATAACGGCCACGGCGCCCTCTCGGAAACCGAAAACGGACAAGTCACTAATCGACGTGTCACTGTGGGGGGTTCTGTCCACCCCCGAGGATAGATCGGGGAGATCCGAGATCCGGCGGCTCTGGATGCACCAGGCGCCGAGGCCTTCTCCGAGCGCTCTGCGAGCGCTCTGCGAGCGCTCGGGAACGAGTTACCTTTAGGTCGGGCATGTCCCCCTGCAGGGGGATGTTGGGCGAAAAAATGAACAATAGCCAACAATTATGCACAAAGAGTAATGACCAAAAATAATTCAAAGAATCGTCCCCAGACTATTGTTCTACCATTTGTGAATTGTCCTCCTGTAGAATGACAGTTCAAGTTACTCCTGTCCTGGCCTCGACCGCCGACAGCAGCTCAAGATCCGTCCCTGGACCTCCCCAGGGGTCCAAACGCGGCAACTTTCCGAGCTGCGTCCAGCCGTGGCGACGAGAGCGGAGGCGGGCCTCTGTGCAACCATGCTCGGGCAGCGCCGTTCCGCCAGACACCAAACGGTGCACTGTGCCCAGATACCCATATGGGGGGCGAGCGAGGGTCCTGGTCGTCGGTCTGCTCTGCAAGCTTCCCTCCCTGGAGCGCTGTTGCTGTCTGCTGGGAATGGCCCTGGGCGGTGGAATCTAAACTGGGGCGGAGAGGGCACGGCATACAGACAGG
>CAUYUJ010003747.1:432660-435481 GCA_963575745.1 Prorocentrum cordatum
GCACAAGCAAGCTTTACAACATAGTGTTATCCAAGCGGCATGGCCAGAGCACGCCCGCCATGGAACGAATGAGATCTATACATACAGACATATATATATATATATAAAGATTGATTTGTCAGCAAGCGCGCCTTCCCTGTAGGGCTGACGCGCACAAAACATAAACATGTCTGGGTGCTGCCGATACGAACGCCGCATTTAAGCCTTCGTTGAGCTCCACAGGTGGTGAAGGGGTCCTGGACGTGCCCGGGACCACGCAAACCATAAAATACTAAAGGAAAGGCCTGCCTACATTGTCGTCGTCCTCCTGCGCGAATTACTGACGAGGACCGCTGTATACCCGTGAATCCCTGGAACGTATCCCGAGACAATCGCATCATGACGCAATTCTCCTCCGACTCCCTACATTTCACAGAAAACCCATAAAGAATTGCACTGGGGTGCGATCTGGCCAGAATCCCACCACCCCTGTTGGGCGTGAGTGGCTTAGGGAGTATCCTCTTCAAAACCCCCTTCTCCCCGTCGGGTAAACACCCCCTTCCCCAGGCGACCGCCAGCCAACGAGGACCAATGACCACCCCCCACGCCATCCCAGTCAAAAAAACTACAGAAAATACATTGCGAGGCAACTTCTTGGGTCATGCTCGTGGGCCCCACGAGCACGTTGTATCTATATTTTTTCGACAGAGACGGCGAGGGGGTTCTCAGATGGCCTGCTGTGCGCAGCGCCACCATCCGTACGAACAAACAATACAAAATGCACTTCGCAGCTAAAACTGGGTCATGCGCGGCCACCCCGCGGCCACGTTGCATTGGTTTGGGAAAAGACAGCAGGGGTGCTGGCATATTACCTGCAGTGTGCAGGCCCACCAGACACCATGATGGCCATCCCGTATGATTGCGCAGTGGCTTTCGACAAGGACGGTGGCGGCCACCATGCTGCCCGATGTGCGCTGTCACGTGCGCGGGCGCACCTGGCACACTCTGATCGTGCCCCGAACGTTGCGCACCTGGCGCGGCTGGAGCATGCGGCACTCATGGCGCACGTGGTGCACGTGGCGCATCTGGCGCACCAGGCGTGCCCGGCACACTTAGGCCACAGGGGTGCCTGACGCACCTGGCGCGCGTGGCGCGCCTGGCACGCGTGGCGCACCTCGCCGGAGCATCGCGCTCATGGGGTTTGCTTTGGTTGCCATTTGCAGCCCATCCAAAGGCTACCGCTGAACACGCTGCGGCTCGGGTGCTACTTACGTGTTGAGAGGGCGGGTGGGAGTGAGCGAGGGAGCTTACGTGCGGGGAGGGTGTCTGGATCACTGTTCCCTATTAATAAACACCCCCTCCTCCAGGCGACTGACAGCCAACCAGGACCAATGAGACCCCCCCCACACCGTCCCTGTCAAAAAGCAATGAGTCGTCCACTTTGGAGCACGATCTTGGGTCATGATCGGGGGGGCGCGAGCACTTCATATTGTTTTTGGATAAGGGCGGCTGGGGTGCCCGCATATTGCCTGCTGTGCGCAGGGCCAGCATCCCTGTCAACAAACAATGCAAAATGCACTTCGAGGCAAAATCTGGATCATGCGCGGGCACCCCGCGATCACTGTGCATTGGTTTTTGACTGGGAAAGCGGGGGTGCTGGCATTTTGCCTGCTTTGTGCAGGCCAACCAGACGCTATGATGGTCACTCCGCCGCGATTGCGGCATGGTTTTCGACAAAGGGTGGTGGGGGCCGATATGTTTTCCGATATGAACTGCCACGTGAACACGCGCACCTGGCACGCTCTGCGCGTGCCCCGAACGTTGCGCACCTGGCGCGGCTGGAGCATGCGGCACACATGGCGCACGTGGATCACGTGGCGCATCTGGCGCACCAGGCGTGCCGGGCACGCTTGGGCCACAGGGGAGCCTGGCGCACCTGGCGCGCGTGGCGCGCTTGGCACGCGTGGCGTACCTCGCTCGAGCATCGCGCTCATGGGGTTTGTTTTGGTTTCCACTAGCAGCCCATCAAAGGCTAATGGTGAACACGCTGCGGCTCGGGTGCTACTTGTGTGTGTGTGTGCGTGTGCGTGTGCGTGTGCGTGTGCGTGTGCGTGTGCGCGTGCGCGTGCGCGTGCGCGTGCGTGTGCGCGTGTGCGTGTGCGTGTGCGTGTGCGTGTGCGTGTGCGTGTGCGTGTGCGTGTGCGTGTGCGTGTGCGTGTGCGTGTGCGTGTGCGTGTGCGTGTGCGTGTGCGTGTGCGTGTGCGTGTGCGTGTGCGTGTGCGTGTGCGTGTGCGTGTGCGTGTGCGTGTGCGTGTGCGTGTGCGTGTGCGTGTGCGTGTGCGTGTGCGTGTGCGTGTGCGTGTGCGTGTGCGTGTGCGTGTGCGTGTGCGTGTGCGTGTGCGTGTGCGTGTGCGTGTGCGTGTGCGTGTGCGTGTGCGTGTGCGTGTGCGTGTGCGTGTGCGTGTGCGTGTGCGTGTGCGTGTGCGTGTGCGTGTGCGTGTGCGTGTGCGTGTGCGTGTGCGTGCGTGTGCGTGTGCGTGTGCGTGTGCGTGTGCGTGTGCGTGTGCGTGTGCGTGTGCGTGTGCGTGTGCGTGTGCGTGTGCGTGTGCGTGTGCGTGTGCGTGTGCGTGTGCGTGTGCGTGTGCGTGTGCGTGTGCGTGTGCGTGTGCGTGTGCGCGTGCGCGTGCGCGTGCGCGTGCGCGTGCGCGTGCGCGTGCGCGTGCGCGTGCGCGTGCGCGTCGTGCGCGTGCGCGTCGTGCGCGTGCGCGTCGTGCGCGTGCGCGTCGTGCGCGTGCGCGTCGTGCGCGTGTGCGTCGTGCGCGTGCGCGTCGTGCGCGTGCGC
>CAUYUJ010003747.1:435581-580448 GCA_963575745.1 Prorocentrum cordatum
GTGGGTGTGTGGGTGGGTGTGTGGGTGTGTGGGTGTGTGGGTTTGTGGGTGTGCGGGTGTGCGGGTGTGTGGGTGTGTGGGTGCGTGGGTGCGTGGGTGTGTGGGTGTGTGGGTGTGTGGGTGTGTGGGTGTGTGGGTGTGTGGGTGTGTGGGTGTGTGGGTGTGTGGGTGTGTGGGTGTGTGGGTGCGTGGGTGTGTGGGTGTGTGCGTGTGTGCGTGTGTGTGTGTGTCGGGCCATCAAGAGCGCACGTCCAGCAACATCAGAGCAACTGACCGTGGCCTGTGCCAACGGGCCCACATGGGCCGCTTAGGAGCCTCTGGGCCTGACCAGAAACCGAAAGCAGGCAATCCCCAGATCACCGAAAACAAGGCGCCTCCGACCCCGCGGAGGCCAGGGCCGAGGACGAGAAGACACCCTCACCTCGACAGGAACTTACAGGGCTTCGCCCGTGTAAGGATTTAGGCCGTGGAGGAGCCTATCCCGGCGGCGAGCCCTCTCGCGGAGGGCGGGGGAGGTGCGCTGACTTGGCGCAGGCAGGGGCCCCGTGCACTCGACCAGCAGGCCGCGCGCCTGCTGATTGCCCGAGAGATACCCGCATTTGCGACAAAAGGTGAAAGGCGGGGCGGAGACGATCTCGTGTCCCCGCTCGTGAGAGACCCCCGCCCCACCGCCCGTACCCCCGCCTTCCTCCTCGGCGGCCGCGGCAGCGGCGGCGCGGCTGCGGGCTGCCTGGCCCCGCACCCGCGGGGCCCGCGGCGCAGCAGGGGCAGCCGTCAGTGGCGGGGGCGTCGCTGGCTCCGCCGTTGGCGGAGTGGGGCTGGTCGCCCGCGTTCGCATCGCTCGGTCCCCCGCCCTCCCAGCCGCCCCCTCGCACGTCGGCTCGCCCTCTCTGCCCTCTCCTTCCACCTGGCCCTCCAGGGGGGCCTCCAGCAAACCTCCCGAGAGGGACTCAGGGGTGGAGGACAAGTGGGCAGAGGCTGCGGCAGCAAGTGCGCCCCTAGCAGCACTAAGGAGACGGGCTGCAATCCGAGCCCGACGATCCTCGTCGGAAGGGCCGTGCTCGGGGCGCTCGGAGGGGGTGGCCTCAACGGCCGAGGCCCTCGTGACTCCAGTTGGGGTCGAGGGCTCAGTCGGGGTGCAAGCGCGAGCGGAAAGATCCAGCCCGAAAAACGCATGGGCCGACTGCGCGCCTTCGAGCCTGCTGCGTGACCTGAGCGGAACCGCCGAGGAGGAGGGGCCGTCACCTTGCCGTCTCGGCGAGCGGCTGCCACTCCTGCCAAGGTCAGGCACACCTCTCTCCAACGGGGTCGACGCGGCGGCGGCGGCGGCAGCAGCGGCCAAGGCAAGGGCAACCGCGGGGGAGGGGCGAGGAGGGGCGGGGCTGACCCCCTCGGCCTGAATGGCCGCCTGGGCACGGAGCCTGGCCAGGTGAGATGGCACACATGGGTAAGATTCTAGGCACCGCCTGGTCTCCGCCGTGCGTGCCACACGGTTGCAGGCCAGGCAACGGATACCCCCTCCAGGGAGCTCCGCAAACTCGCGTGCCACAAACGAAAGCGACCTGGGCGCCGTGACGGGCGGAGGAGGCCTCGGGTCGGCATCCGCGGGATCCCAAACCCCCGAACCCGCCACACGAGCAGCCGCCCAGGCAACGAATTTAGCATTAAGACAGGCCTCCTCCATACGAATCTTGATGTTACGGACCAGGCTCTTAGCTGGGCTGGCTAAGTCCAGGGCAACACTGGCAAACAGGTCAGCCCAACTGTTCCCAAGCCAGTCCTGGAGGTCAAGGTTGAGCTCAATAGCCCGGGCCAAGGATTTATGCGAGGGAATCCATCCGAACGAGGGCGGCCTCCTGTCTTGGCGGGCAACAGTGGCCCGTAGCGCTCTCCAAAGTGCAGCGTGGCGAGCCGTCGCGGACGCGTCCCTAGGGCTCCACCGTTGCCCTTCCTCCACAAAACTTAAATGATCAGAAATCAAACACGACACCTGTGGGGAGAGGCAGGTGGCGACGAGTCCCGCATATCTTTCAGGCCTCGCCACTGTCTGCGCTCCTGGGAGAGAGCCGAAAATCGCCTCACAGGGCCAGCCGTCGTCTCGCAACTGTACAACGGCCCAGGAGCAACGAGCGATCTCTGGAGTATCCATGCCGAAACCGCCACCATCGATATACAGCCTACCGCCCCACGGAATTTCGGCCTCTCCCCAATGGTGCACGAAATCGGGACACAAGGGAGGCCTCTCGGAGGCAGGGGGCTGTAACGGGATAGCGTACGCAAACTGCACAGACTCATGCGGATCGTCCTGGGCCGACTCCCAAGCCAGGCGATCTAGACGCTCACGGGTCTTGAGAATCGCTTCCGACGGGGCCGTCTCGTGAAGGGCGGGGTCCAGGAGAGCGGGGCATTTGTACAGACGATGGCCGTTTGTCTCACGCTCAGCACCACATGCCAGGCACTTACCACAGTCAACCAAACGCTTCTCGTACTTTTTCTGCCGTGGCCACATCGCGTCAGTCCAGACACACTGCAACGAGCCGCGTTCGGAAGGGTCCCGAACTGCTTTCTCCACGCACCTCCTGATGCCGCGGTACCAGAACTGCTCGCCATTGTGTGTCTCGATGTGGCTCTCGGCGCGCGCCAACAGCCAGCGCGTGACCCCCTGGACGACCTGGTCACGCACGTCTCTGGGCGCCATCTGGTTCAGGTCGAGGACGGTGCCAAGGTCGGACTCGAAGGTGGTCGCTGAGGCAAGCCGCCAGCCGATCCGATGCAAGGTGAGCCACAGCGCGCCGAGTGGGCCACGTACACGGCTCCAGCTAGGCTGAGCGCTCATCTGCCCGTTGACAAACTCCCAAGCGTCTCGGAGGGCTTGCATTCCCAGTCGACCTTCCCACAACATGCTCGCGTACATGAAGACGATGTTAGTGGTCGCCGCATACAGTGCATCGTAGTGGGGCTGGTCCTGCATGAGCATGCCCATGCATATGCCCCCCGTCGGGCGCACTCCTGCCAGCAGCGCAGCGATCGAGCGGATCGGCTTGAGCACCGCGTCTGAGACCCCGCTGACCGAGGCCCCATGTGTGACGGACGGCGTGATCCCAGCGGCCTGGATCCGCGTGATACGGCTGGCCCCCACCGCTTTCTTGAGTACGAGAGTGCGTCGCACCCGTCCTCGAAGCTGCTGTAGTCGTGCTGCCTCTTGTTGCCGTCGCACTTTGGGGCCTGCTAGCTCATGGCCAAGGTTCCGAATCCACGGCAAGCCCACGACCTGCCTGGCTCGCGCCGCCGAGCGGAAGGCCCTGCTGCCACGGCTGGAAGAGGCGACGTAGCCAAGCTTCTTGATCTGAATGGGCAGCTGGAGGCCCTGGAGCTCGAACTTGAGCTGGTCGATGCCCTCGCCCAGCTCGTTCGCGCAGTGCTTGGCATGCCCAGTCCACTGGAGGGAGACGTCATCAACCAACTGCCTAGGCTTGAGCGACGGGCACAGCGCGCTCATTCTCAGCATGGACCTGTGCATGAGTACAGCCAGTAGTGTCGTCGCCTGAGAGCATCCTGCCACGATGCCTTGGAAGGAGATGAAGAAACCGCTGTTGCTGCCGTGTGCTCGAACGACGCGTGGCTGCCGATAGAGCTGGATGAGAAGCCATACCAGCCTGGGCGGGAAGTTGACCTCCGTCGCTTCTCGAACCAAAACTTCGGGCGCCACCATCTCAAAGCATTTGAGAAGATCCACCATCAGCGTGATGACGTCCAGCTTCCGAGCGAGAGCGATCTCTGAAGTGATGTTGTGCGAGAAGGCCGAGGCTGACGAACTCCTCCCTGGTCCGAGCCCCCAGGCATGCTCCTCTCGGTGGGTGGC
This sequence comes from Prorocentrum cordatum, assembly GCA_963575745.1. NCBI lineage: Eukaryota > Dinophyceae > Prorocentrales > Prorocentraceae > Prorocentrum > Prorocentrum cordatum. The sequence continues at coordinate 439,444 of CAUYUJ010003747.1, forward strand.
CTCCCACTGGGCAGCCAGCGGGCGGCGGGCACGGCTCCAGAGGCGCACGATCGTGTTTAGCAAGCCGATCAGTCTCATGCCTCCTCCCGCCTTCGGGAGGCGGACCAGCACCGCGGCGAGGCGCTGCGGCGGCCAGCCAAGGTGGTGCTCGCAGGCGTGAAACAGGATAGACAGGGCCAGCAGCGCTTGGTCCGAGAGAGCGTCGAGGTGCCTCGGCTGGAACCCTGTCTGGCCGACTGCTGTGCCCAGCTTAAACGTGCGGATGGCCTGCCTGAGGTCCCATGTCGATAGGTGTGGCAGCTCAGGCCAGGACTGGGCTTCTGCAGGCAGCGGGGCCTCCCCGAGCTTGTGGTACTCCCATATGGCCTTCCAGTCCTGGAGCTCGGTGTCTGCCAGGTCGCTTGGGTAGCCGCTCTTGTTCTCTCTGGGGATCTCCACCTCCTGCTTGGGCTTGGCGAAACGGTGAGCCAAACCTGCGCCCCCAACAAAGGCGTCCTTCGCCCAGTCAGTCCAGGCCTTGGTGCACTTGTTCTCCGCGTCCGTGGAGAGCTGCTTGGCCTTGGCGATGATGACCTGGGCTTGGACCTTCAGCGAGCTAGCCCTAAGCATCACGGCACCGGTTTGTAAGAGCTCTCGGGCGCCGCGATCAAGCTGCTCCAGTATGCGCGTTTGCTTGCCAACTCGTGCACAGAAGCCCTCGAACTCCAGCAGGGCGGTGGCCAGGCCTTTGACACGCTTGTAGTGCTGCACCCCTTCTAACACCATGCCTCTGGCAGCGCCAAGGGGTCGAGACGGGGGGGCTCTGCTCGCCCGAGCGCCTGAGCGTCGGGCCATCCACCCTCGGTGCTGCTCGAAGGCGCGAAGGTGCATGTCCACGGCCTCTGTCCAGCCCACCTCCGACTGGTCGCGTAGCCGCCGAAGGTGGGCACGATAACGGTCGCGGCTGCGAGCTCCAGCACGATAAGCCGCCTCGCACATCTCTCGAGCGCGTCGCCAACGGCGCGCATCGCGAGGCAGGGCCTCCTCCCAGCCTCCTCCGTCCCAGAGAGGGTCAACAGCGGGGTCCTGCAGCTGCTCCGCGGCGTAGGGCACGCACCACTCCATCCAGTCCTCCGTGACCTCCTGCTCCGTCTGCTGCTCGCTCCGAGGGTCGCCAATCCAGTGCCGCGTGTACCGTTGAAGCTCACGTCGAATGATCTCCTGCCTGCGCTGGGCCGCAACCTGATCGGGGTCCTCTCCACTAGCTGCAGGTGCAGGCTGGGGCTCAGGTGCGCCACTGTCGTCCAGATCATGGGTGGGCCCATCTGACGGGGCACATTCTCCGTCCATGCTGGTTCCAAGCACCTGGGCGCATATGTTTTCCGCCACGTCCAGTGACGTTGTCGACCAAGCGGGCACCACGTACATGTCCTGGTCCTGGTCATCCAGCATCCTATCGAGATCCTCAAACGGGTCGGCCTCGCCATCCATGTTATGGAGACCGCCTCCAGCCGCAGGACGCGGGGCGCAGCGAGGATCCCGCGAAGAAGTCGCTTGATAGACCTCTTGCAATGGCCATACAGGGAGGGCGTCAGGGCGAGCATCGCGGCCCCTCTCAGCGCGGCCGCCTGCCGCTCCATGCGCGAGGGCCTCGGCCACCCCATGCCCGCGGGCCCCGCTCGGGCGTGCGGGGCGGGCGATGGGGCGAGCATCGCGGCACCTCTCCAGGCCGCCTTCAGCAGCTCCATGAGCGAGGGCATCGGCCAGCCCACCGCGGTGGGCCTCGCTCGGGCTCACAGGGAGGGCGTCGGGGCGAGCGACGCAGCACCTCACCAGGCCGCCAGGGGGAAGGTCTTGTGCGAGGGCATCGGCCACCCCACCGCTGTGGGCCTCGCTCGGACTTACAGGGAGGGCGTCGGGGCGAGCGACGCGACACCTCACCATGCCGCCAAGAGGAGGTACGTGTGCGAGGGCATCGGCCACCCCTCCGCAGAGGGCCTCGCTCGGTCTTACAGGGAGGGCGACGGGGCGAGCGTCGCATCACCTCACCTGGCCGCCAGGGGCACGTACATGTGCGAGGGCATCGGCCACCCCACCGCGGTGGGCCTCGCTCGGGCTTACAGGGAGGGCGACGGGGCGAGCGTCGCATCGCCTCACCAGGCCGCCTTCAGCTCCCTCATGTGTGAGGGCATCGGCCACCCCACCGCGGTGGGCCTCACAGGCAGCTGGCTGCACGGTCAGGGTCGACCTGGCCTCGGGCAGCGCTTCCCCTCCTGGGTGCACCGCGCACCCACGCCCTGGTGCAGGGCCCACCTGGCCCAAACCCGTGTCGGAGCCGTCCTGGTGCAGGGTGAGCTTCGCAACCGTCTTCGTCACGTAATCGTGCGCCCCGAGGATGTGCTGGGCCCACCTGGCCGCAACATTCCACGCGCTTACTTCTGGCCCATGTCGTGCTCGTCTCCGAGGAGGTCGCCACTCCAGCTGACGGGTGCGCTGCTGCACGGGGCCTTCGCGCCCCACATAGCATTGCTTGCGCGTGCCGACAATGTCGCGTCTGCCAGCCAGCTCTTCCTCCACGCCTCGGAGGACCAGGTCCCATGCCACTGCCAGCTGAGGAAGAGACTGCGCTTTATCAATGGAGAGATACACTTCTTCCCAGCCATGCCAGGGATACCGCGCGCATCCCACGGGCAGCTGCCGAGGGAACGGCCGCGGCTCATCTAGCTCGCGCGCCATCGGCGCCTCGGTGCGCTTGGCCAGCGTGAGGTGCACAGGCCTATGTGGCCATGTTATGTCGGTGACCGAAACGTCGACGGTGTACTTAGCCCCCTGGAGCATCGGGCGGTGGGCGAAGAAGTAGTCCAGGGTGGTAGCTGGCACGGCTTGCAGGCAGGTGGGCTCTCGCGGGGCCACGCACATGGCATCGGCGAGGTGGAGCCAGTCATGCTCTAGCAACTCCTGCGGGGCCATGTTGAAGTCGCCGCCTACGATCCATGCCAGGCCAGGCCCTGTGACGACACGCTTCACATACTGCGCGACCTGCCAGACAATGGCCAAGTTGCGAGGCGACCTGCCCTCGCCTGTGTGTAGATACAGCGCCACGGCGACGAAGCCGCCAGGAAGCGCAGCATGCACGTGGGCTGCCATGGCCCTGCCAGGCACTATGACGCCGTCCTCCAGCAGTGGCGCCTTGGTGACGACGATGTCCGTCTTGGCCAAGACAGCGACGCCTCCCTCCGTGCCGCCAGCCGCTGTGGCCAGCGCGGGGCACCACACTCCTTTCCAGCCCGAGTCCTGGGCGTCTCCTTGTACCTCAGGGAGCTTCTCGGCACCTGCATGGTGCTCCTGCGCTAAGACCACGTCGCTGCTGCATTCGGCGAGGTACTTGGACAGGGTGCCAAACGAGTTGGCGTTGACAGTAGTAACCTGTAGCTTGCTGCGCATCATGACTGGCAACAACGAGTTCTCAGGCTGTGCGTGGCTTCTTGACCACCTTCCACTTGGCTGCGGCCATGCGGATTCTCTTGACAGCAGCCCGAAGCTCCTCCTCTGAAGCATCAGCAGCGTTAGGGATGTCAGCGCCAGACTCGCGCAAGAAGTCGCGAAGCTCCTCGGCAGTGGCCTGGTTGACGGACTCCTCATCCTGGGCCTCTCCTTCGTCTGCCTCCATGGCGGCGTCGGCTCTGTCAGCCGCCTCCTCGGCTTGCTCTTGCTGGGCCTGGGCGGCCTCACGCTCGGCTTGAGCTGCTCGCTCCTGCTCCTGAGCGTGCCGATGCTGGCGCATCCTGTCCACCAGATTGGCCACGTCCTGCTGCAGATCAGGAGGAGTGCCAGCAGCAAGCAGGACTTGTTCCAGCTTGGGCAGCGTCCAGCTGCTCTCATCGTCGCCAGCACCCGTGCCAGGGGCCGCTGCGGGAGGCTGCGGCAGCGCACCAACCAGTTGTGCCCGCTGGCCCTCAAGCTCCAGCAGCTGCTTGCGGGATACTGCCAACGCGGCGTCCTGCGTGGCGATCTCCGCCTGCAAAGCCGCCAGCTGCGCCTGCTTGAGCTCGCGGGCCGCCTGCTGCTTGGCGATCTGCTGCTCGACCTTGGTGATCTTGAAACCGAGAGACTTGAGCCGCTGTGAAGGCGGCTTCTCCTGGAACAGCTGCGTGCGCAGCTTGACTTGCTCTGACTTGTACTGCTCCACCAGCTTCGCAACCTCTGGCGCGTCGACTCCAACCAGCTGCTTAATGAAGCCGTCCAACTCGTCCAACCTTTTCTTGACTGTCGACTCGGCCCCAGCATCGCCCTCCCTTTGCTCAGCGCTCGCCGTGGGCGCCGCCGACTCGGGTGGCTTGGCCTTCGCCTGCTTGAGCTGCGACGTGAGCGACTGGACTTGCTTCTGCATCTCAAGCAGCTGTGCCGAGAGCGAACCTGCTGCTTTGCCTCCTGCGGCCCACGGCGCTGGCCGGGAGGGCGCACTGGGCTTGACGGGGCCCCCGTACACAACGCTTTTGGCCAGGCCGCAACTGTTGCAGCACAGCTTGTCAGCGAAGTTGACGTAGGGCTTGTGATCACGTCCGAGGCAGGACTTGCAGAGCCATTTGTCACGACGGGCTGCACGACTGCCTCCTCCATTTGCACCAGCGGCGGGCGGCGCCATTGCTCCTCAACCACAGACTCGGAAGCTGTGCCCGCGAGCAGCAAAATGACGGCCAGGCTGGCCACTGGAGAGAGAATCTTGCACAAAGGAACAGGCCTCAAAGCGCGAACCCCCTCGCGCTCAGAGGCGCCCGAGAACGGACTCGCGGTCGTCGGGCGGTTCATGGCCTTGAGCCAAAATGGCTACGGATGTGTGTGTGTGTGCGTGCGTGCGTGCATGCATGCATGCATGCATGCATGTGCATGTGCATGTGCATGTGCATGTGCATGTGCATGTGCATGTGCATGTGCATGTGCATGTGCATGTGCATGTGCATGTGCATGTGCATGTGCATGTGCATGTGCATGTGCATGTGCATGTGCATGTGCATGTGCATGTGCATGTGCATGTGCATGTGCATGTGCATGTGCATGTGCATGTGCATGTGCATGTGCATGTGCATGTGCATGTGCATGTGTGCATGTGTATGTGTGTATGTGTATGTGTATGTGTATGTGTATGTGTATGTGTATGTGTATGTGTATGTGTATGTGTATGTGTATGTGTATGTGTATGTGTATGTGTATGTGTATGTGTATGTGTGTATGTGTATGTGTATGTGTATGTGTATGTGTATGTGTATGTGTATGTGTATGTGTATGTGTATGTGTATGTGTATGTGTATGTGTATGTGTATGTGTATGTGTATGTGTATGTGTATGTGTATGTGTATGTGTATGTGTATGTGTATGTGTATGTGTGTATGTGTATGTGTATGTATGTGTATGTGTATGTGTATGTGTATGTGTATGTGTATGTGTATGTGTATGTGTATGTGTATGTGTATGTGTATGTGTATGTGTATGTGTATGTGTATGTGTATGTGTATGTGTATGTGTATGTGTATGTGTATGTGTATGTGTATGTGTATGTGTATGTGTATGTGTATGTGTATGTGTATGTGTATGTGTATGTGTATGTGTATGTGTATGTGTATGTGTATGTGTATGTGTATGTGTATGTGTATGTGTATGTGTATGTGTATGTGTATGTGTATGTGTATGTGTATGTGTATGTGTGTGTATGTGTATGTGTATGTGTATGTGTATGTGTGTGTGTGTGTTGGTAGGGCGGGTTGGAGTAAGGCAGACGGCTTGCGGGCGGGGAGGGTGTCTTGACCCTTCCCCCTACCTCTACCCTGGATCTGAAGGGGGGGGGGCCGTGAGGGGTTGGAGCATCCAAGATGTCCTCGGCAAGAAAGCCAGAATCACTGATGTTACAAAGGTTTTAGACTCATTTGGGCCTCCTGGGAGGGGGGCGATAATTTACTTGACCACCCCCGTATTTAATCTAACTCCTCCAAGATGGCCCCAAGATGGCCCCCGAGGCTCCCGAGAGTGCCCCCAGAGGGCCAAAGAGGCGCCCAGGAGGCCCAGAGAGGCCCCCAAGATGCCCCCAAGAGGCTCGCAAGAGGCTCCCAAAAGACCCCGACGAGGCCCCAAGAGGCCCTCCCGAGGCACCCAAGGCGCTTCAAGAGGCTCCAAGGGCCGCCAAGAGGCCCCTAATACGTCCCAACAGGCCTACAAGAAGCTCTCGAGAGGCATCCGAAGAGACTCCGAAAGCATCCCAGATGCCTCTGGCCTTCCTGTTCGCACTCCTCCTCTCTCCTCCTCCTCCTCCTCCTCATTCTCCTCCTCCTCCTCCTCCTCCTCCTCCTCCTCCTCCTCCTCCTCCTCCTCCTCCTCCTCGTCCTCCTCGTCCTCGTCCTCGTCCTCGTCCCTCGTCCTCCTCCTCCTCCTCCTCCTCCTCCTCCTCCCTCCTCCTCCTCCTCCTCCTCCTCCTCCTCCTCCTCCTCCTCCTCCTCCTCCTCCTCCTCCTCTCGTTTATCCTCTAATGCTTCATCCTCTATCCTCCCCCTCTTGGGTCCTGACGGATTCCCAACCTTTCTTCCACTGCGTACTCCCCCGCATGCCTGATCAAGGCAACTCGCCTGGGCATCGTTTCTGGAAATTGCTGGTGAGGTCCCGCGAAGCGTCTCTGAATTTCAGAGCGGAGCCAGCAGTCGGCCGAAAGGACGCCCCGAGAGGCTTAGAACTGGCCAGGCGCGCAAACAAAAACTCAATCATCGGCCCCCCCCCCTCGATCCACGGTCTGGGGTCCCTCCCTCGACTCCTGACCTCTCTTCCGCCGACCACCCGCCCCGTCGCGCGCGCGAAGCTCTCGGCCCCTTCCCTGGGAACTGGGGAAACAGAAGACCTGTATCAATGACACCCCACCGTGGGCAACCCATCAGCGTGGCACTGCTGCAAGAACGCCAGACGTTCGGGAAAGAACCAGAGGAGCAACACGCTGACGGGCTTCCAACAGTGGCGTGTCGTTGATAACAATTCGGGATGACGATTAATAAACATTGTTCTCTGCTATCTCTGTACAAGTTTCTGACTGGAGAAAACAATAAAAAAAAATAGTTATCCAGCCCGCGGCCGGTTTTTTCTAATCGTCATCCCGGGCGCCGCCGCGTGAACACGACCCCCGGTCATTTATTCATCGTCATCCTCCATTACTCTTCATCGGCGCCGTCGGCGTTCCAAAAAACGGGCTCCACGTCGGCGATGCATCGGCGATGCATCGGCGATGCGGCGCGGTCCACCGACCGCATCTGTGCGAACCCCATCTGAGAGGCCCAGATCTCTCCCCCTCTCGCCTGCTCCTCCCTGGTCACTGCCCGATGGTCCGGGCCCCGGGGGATCCCGAGACGGGCCTCCAGAGCCCGATCTCGAGAGACACGGCGCCAGCACTACACAAGCCGCGGCGCTGGAAGAAGAGTCGGCGTGGATGATGTCGGTGGTCGGCTGGCCACTGGGTCGGAGAGGGCGTTGGTGCCAGGGTGGTGGCACGGAGCGGCGTCAGGGGGGCAAGCTGGGCGATGGTGGTCGCCTCGGCACTTGCACGATCATGCGGAGCATCAGGCGCTGGATCATGTTCAGTGTCTTTTGCATGTCTCCGTATAGCTCTCGCTTCCGCGCAACACGGTAGGCGTAATCGCCCGGTGAAGAGCCGGGGCCAGACACGTAAAGAGCTCGACTTGTCCGTTGGCTCCTGCTTCGTCATGTGGAGCTTCTTCGAAGCAGCGTAGTAACCTCGAACCTGCGCCCCCTCTCCTGCTGGCCAGAAACAGTGCTGGGCCACCTGAGACCCCCAACCAACTCTAAGAGCCAGGCCCCCAGGGCGTCGCGAAAATGGCACAAGCAACATAAGCACACGACGGGCGTCCTGGTCGCGATCTCAGCCATCTGGAGAAAGTACGTCGTCGGGCCCTAGGGTCTTCAGCAGAGAAAGCAGGGCGACAAACTTGCCCTGGCGACGGGATGCAGTCATGACGCTGACATGAAAGTCATACCGCTTTGGGATCCGAAAGACCCTGGTCCTCGGGCCGTTCCTTAGGGCTAAGTCAGACATGCCTCTTCGTTCCATACTCAGCGCTCCTTGTGGCAGCAGGCAGCACACCATGGAACAAAAAACACTGCGTCAGAGGCCCACACCACAAACAACACCACCACCACCACCAACAACAACAACCATTGCAACAAAAACCACAATTACAACAATCATGTCAGACTGTGCGCTCCCATCTGCTCACGTGCCAACCAATGCGTATATCCCAAACCCTCGGTACCCGCCCTCGTCGTCTTCGATCGTACCCCCTTGGGGGTATAGTTTGCTTGCCTGCCACGTGCATGTACTGCAGCCACTAAAACAGAGGAAGAGAGGACGGGTGGAAGGCGGAGGGAGAAGGATGGGGCACGAGAGAAATTAGCAGGAAGGGGGCACGGTACAGAAAACAAGTGGTAGAACCAGACGGGCAGATCGGATGGGCAGACCCATAGCGGGCTTGTCGGGAAGGCGGGCCCAGGCGTCCAGGTCGAGCAGGCGGGTTGCCGAAGCGTGGGTCCTGCATGAATCGCAAGGAAGTCTCGATCGATAGCGCGATTCCTTAGACAAACCTTGATAAAAACCCTCTCCGACACCGTCCCTGGAGGCCGCCCAGATGGAGCCCGAGCGCACAGGATCGGAGGATCGCGCCGCACCGTCGATGCATCGAAGGTGCGTCGGCGATGCATCGGAGACGTCGGCGATGCACATGTTGTATCGGTGATGTTGGTGTTGAGACAATTGGGTTTTACCTCGAGTCGTATCGCGCCGACCCCATCTGTCTCGGCCTCCTTGTTGCGATACCAAGCGGTACCGATACCGCTACGCCCTGGACTTCTCCTGGGGTGAGCTCTGACCAGGATCCCGAGGCGAATCCAGCCTTGTCGATGAGGGCATCCTAGGAGGCCCAGAAAAGGCGAAAACGAAGAACATGTAACGGTATCGGTACCTTGTCCTCCTCTGATCGTCTGTGCGGCCTGGAGAATCCCTCCTCCCCGCTCCCCCTTTCCATGCTTCCTCCCCAGGGCAAGCGCGAATCGATCGACGGTGGGCGATCGAGCCACACAAACAGTTCCAGTGCCATGCCGCCTCTGACCCTGGTGGTGCCCTCTCCATCTCGTCTTGCTGCCTGCTGCTCATCCACATTTGTCATACTCATCATCCTCCGCCTCGTCGCCCTTATTATTATTAGTATTCTTCTTTTTCTTTTTCCTCTTCTTCTTCTTATTATTATTATTATTATTATTATTATTATTCTCGTCGTCCTCGTCGTCGTCCTCGTCGTCGTCATCCTCCTCCTCCGCCGCCTCCTCCTCCTCCACATCCTCCTCCTCCGCCGCCTCCTCCTCCTCCGCCTCCTCCTCCCTGCGACCTCCAGCCTCCCTTGCCTTGCCTCCCCCCGCCCCCTCGGACGGCGGGGGCAGATGGCCGCCTGGACGCCGTGCTCGCCCACTCCGCTGCCGCCTCAACGTGCCCGGCGCCAGTGCGGAGGCGAGGGCAGGAGGAGGGGGGGGGGAGGAGGAGGAGGAGGAGGAGGAGGAGGAGGAGGAGGAGGAGGAGGAGGAGGAGGAGGGAGGAGGAGGAGGAGGAGGAGGAGGAGGAGGAGGAGGAGGGAGGAGGAGGAGAGGAGGAGGAGGAGGAGGAGGAGGAGGAGGAGGAGGAGGAGGAGGAGGGAGGAGGAGGAGGAGGAGGAGGAGGAGGAGGAGGAGGAGGAGGAGGAGCAGGTACCCCGATCCCAAGCTTTGTGGGGGTGTCGATTGGACGAAGGGCAGGAGGAGGCCGAACGGGGGAGAACGACGACCCCGATCCCAAGCTTTGTGGGGGTGTCGATTGGACGAAGGGCAGGAGGAGGCCGAGCGGGGGAGAACGACGACCCCGATCCCAAGCTTTGTGGGGGTGTCGACTGGACGAAGGCAGGCTGAGGCCAAGCGGGGGGCACGACGACCCCGATCCCAAGCTTGGTGGGCTTCCTCCGATGGATACAGCATGTGGGGCCCAACTCGGGGATCTGCGATGGGGGGGGCGTCCATCCTCGATAGGGGTGCGTCCAGATGGCGCCCTGGGGGTGTATCCCCGAGGCTCCTATCTTTGCTGGGCGGCCTGATTTCCTGGGGAGAAGTCATGGATCGGGGGCGAAAAGTCGCCTGCGAAGGATGAATTCGGATGACAACAAGCCGGATCTCCGACGTTGTAACTTTTTGAATCCAGGCATCTCTCCTCGCATGCGGCCTCCGAGGCCTCTTATCAGGCACCGGGACCTTCAGAAATGGATCCTGGGCGGGAAAGATTACCCCTGGGTAGGGGGTCGGGACCAATGGGGCCGCGCATTGAAGAACTCAGATCGCCGGATGTCTGGGAAGTCGGGATGTCTACGATGTGGCGGGTCAAGAGGCTGTATCGGGTACTCCCCGGTGGCTAGGCTACTGCTAGGCCTGCCTGAAGTGCCCCCCCCATGCGATCGGCACCTGGTCGGCCGAGCGGGTGGCCTACGGCCAGCGCCCTCCACTGGCAGGGTTCGTCTCCTCAGCGCGGTCAGAGCATGCCTAGAAGAGCGCGGATCCGGAGCCTGAGATCCCCCCCCGCCGAAGGCCCGGCGCCACATGAGGCCCTGAGCGACGACAAGAAGCCAGCGTCACGCGAGATGGCATGGCGACCTAAACGCCGCGGCCTCACGCGGGCCGCCAGCATAGCACGCCACAGCCGAAGCGAGGGCGCTCGCGCGGGCCGCTGACGCGCGGCGCAGTCGGCTACGTGTTCCTCCGTCGCTTGCATGGAGGTACAGTCGGACCCAGGCCAGAAGAACATCCTTCAAGAACATGAGACCCTCCGCCGGCCAAAATGAAGAGCATTCGAGTGTAATTGCCCTCCCCCGCGATGCACAAGAACATCCAACAAGCACGAAGAGCATTAGGGTACCAAGAAAGAAAAGCGTTCTGGGGTGGGAAGCCCAGGAGCGAAGAACGCAGGGGGGCACCCCTCCAAGGCCAGGGCTGCTCTTCGCCCCCGTGCTGGCGGTGCCGCTGCAAGGGTGCTGTGCGCAGCCGAGGCTGCGACCCAGAGAAGCCTGGCAGAGGAGGAGGAGGAGGAGGAGGAGGAGGAGGAGGAGGGCGGAGGAGGGCTGGGCTCAAGCAGGCTCGTGGTCTCGCGCTCGGCGCCCAGGCGTCGTGTGGCCGGAGCCCGCGGCGCGGCGCGCCGAGCAGGCCTTCCCGGCGGCAGCGCTCTCGGCCCGGCTGCCGGGACAGCTGCAGGCGCACGGGGGGAGAGAGGCGGGGGGGAGGCGGGGGAGGGGGAGGGGGCGACGAGATTTATACATATCCACTGCTGCAAGCCAGGCCCATCCTGGGGCCAGGAATACTGTATACGCCTCTTTGGCCAAACCAGGAGGTCGCATACACTACTCCTGGGCCCCGGATGAGCCTGGCCAGCAGCAGTGGATATGCATAGACTTCGTCGCCCTAGGGGAGGGGGCAGGAGGAGGAAGGAAGCAGCAGAACGGCACGCCCACGGCAGCAGAACCGCAGCCCACGGGCGGGCCGGTCGGCAGGTGCGCCCGTCTTGGACGCGAGAGGAAGAGCCGTCGGGTCAGGAGCGGGAGCCAGGAGGAGAGGCAGGAGGGAGGAGAACGATGATGGGGACTAGTATGAAGGGGCCCTGGGACACACAAACAAATACACACAAATGACAGGATGCCCCATCTTTTCCCGTGTTTTCTGGGTTGTTGTCTTCCCCCCACTTCTCATATGTTTTCCCATATGTTCTAGGGAATCGGCGATAAATTGTGTCTGTGTGTTCTTTTCCCTCCTGAAGGAAGAAAGAAGGGAAGACAAGGACAAGGCAGAAGGGAGGAGAAGGATGAAGGCGGGCAGGATGAGCGAAGCGAGGGAGCAGGGGGGGCAGAAGACAGGGGGGTCATCCCCCTCCTTGTCCTCCCCTCCTCATCCTCCTCCTCCTCCTCCTCCTCCTCCTCCTCCTCATTACCCTCTTCATCCTCCCACCCACCATCACTCTTCCAAAAAATGCATCCCCTCGTCGCACGATCAGCTGTATCCAAACCGCAATCGGGGAGGTTCGCTTTGGACTCCCCCAGAACGTATGTCCCTGAGCTTGACATGTCAAACATCTACACGAATGGAGGGTGAATCGTGTTCACAGTCTGGCGCTCGCCTTAGCGCAATACAGCCCCAAACGCGTCCAACAGCTACACATGGAGGGCGGGCCCTTCTCGTCACAAAGTCTCAAATAACTGCATGGATCGAGGGTGATACTGCTTCAAAGTATGGCCTCGCCTGGAGGTTCATGCTAAATGAAAAGGATGAAAAGGACAGCCAGCAATATACACATTACGGCTCAATAGTGACAGTAGCTGTAATGAGGATACGACTCATACAATGAAAGCCTCATACGAAGAAAACTAATCATACTCGAAATGAGAAATACCTTGACGTTTCTGACCGCTACGAGAATGGAGGGCGGATCATGTTCCAGATCGTGCTCTCGAGCCAGCCGCCCGCGGCAACCAAAGATGAGAAAATACTCTGTCGTAGCAGGGGGGGTAAGGCGAGGGATTTAGGGCTTGGGCTTGTTCGCTATGCAACTCTCGTCGCCGCCGTCGTCGTCGTTCTCGTTGTCGTATTCGTCGTCTTTGTCGTTGGCGTATTCTGTTAGCGATCGAAGAATTGCCCCGACCAGTCCCCTGGCCAACCCGGGCCAACCCGTTCAGGAAAGGCAGCGCGCGTCAACTGAACTGATCTGAACTTAGCAGCAACCGTAGCAGCCGAATGGTCGCAGAGCGCGGTCCGACATGCTGGGAATGAGCTTGCCGACAGGACCCCTGGCAGCACGAAGTAATGCAAAACGCAAGCTGGCACGCTCGGAAGGAGCTTCCTGTCGGCAACAATGGTGATTCGATGCGAGTCTACTGCGAACCATCACGCTTTGGGGTGTGCGACCGGGCCCACCCTCCCGGCCAACCCCCTGAGGCCAACACTGGGCAGTGTGCAGCCGAAACATGGCCACACTACAGGGCAGTTTTTAATACATAGGATTTAAAACAACCTATGATTTTCTAATACATGGTGAATTTATGAATAAATTCATGCGTGAACTCATCGTTGTTTTTAATACTAAATCCCTGCATGTCAAATTCATGATCCGCACGCGGAGCATGTATTGAAAACGGCACTGCAATGTGGATCAAAAACGTGAGCCCCGTCACCGAGGAACCGAAATGTGGATCAAAAACGTGAGCCCCGTCACCGAGGGACCGAGAGCTCGTGGGCCTGGTGGGGATACCCCGAACGAGAAGCAGTCCACGGTGGAGAGCCCGAGGACGAGGAGCACCTCGCCAGCGCTCGGACGTCCATGCCCCGTGCATGTGTGGTTTTGTTGAGTTGTTGTTGGGGGGCAAGATGATCCAGGATGCTCCTCGATGTCAGGGAGACGTAAGACCCGGGTACAGGGGACTCGGAAATCCACGACGAGGTCGTCAAAAAAAAATGGCGAGGCCAAGCCTGCATTTTGACGAGGCCTCCCGCTGCAGACATCCCACGAAACTCCTACTCGTCAAAGTCCGAGTCGCGGTCGTCAAAAAACGATGGCGAACCCGAGTCCTGGCAAACCTCGGTCTTACGCTCCCCCGACGATGGTCCCCGCCGAGAAAAATCCACACGTCCGAGCGATGCCAAAACAAAGGGGTGCCCCTGCAGAGCTTGAATCGTCTTGTTCCTAGGCCTCGTGCCAGCTGTATGATGCTTTCCGTGAGGCGCAAGACATGCGGTCGGGAACTCTTGCTGAGCGTGTCGCCGCGGCGACCCCGGCAACACGCTGTGCCATGCGAGCTGATAGCGTGTCGCTCCGCTCCGTAGGGCGGGAGGCTGGGAAAAGCTCGGCACGTGGACGCTTGGGGACCTCGAAACGGATGGCGTGCCGCGCCGAAGCGTGGTGGGCCAGGAACGGGCGGAGCGACACGCGAGGCTAAAAGTTCCCGACCGTACTTCAAAATGCTCGGAGGCCCGCCGCGAGGCCGCGATCAGGGCGCCGTGCCGGCTAAATGCAAGAGTGACCCTGGAGAAACATGACCTCTGCTGCGCGGTTTGACCGGGGGCCGCGGGGAGACCAAACCCGAGCGGGCAAGATGCTGCTACCGCATCGCGTTGAGTCACTTTGGGACCCAAGTGTGCCTTGGGCGTCGCGTAATGGAGGGGCTATAGACGAGGAGGGGAGAACACGTGCACTTGTCGGGCCCTAAAGCCCACCCTTTGGACACGAAAGGGCCCCTCCGGGGGCCCTGAAGGGCCCCTGTTCTGCTGCCCTCGCTGCCCCCGCAGCCATCGCCCCAGAATTACGCGACGCCCAGGTGCTCGCACCACAGAGGCCACTCCGGCCAAAAATCAGTCGTACGAGTGGCCGACTGTGGGCCGCGGCGTCGGCCAGAGGTGCGCGGGCGGGCCGCTTCTGGAAGGGGGGTCAGCTGAGGCGCCCCGCCCTGCAGGCACTCGCCGTAGGCCTCGCCTTCGAGGCCCTCGCCGCGCTGCGCCTCCTCCTCGAGGCCCTCGCCGCGCGCTGCGCCTCCTCCTCCTCGTCCTCGTCCTCCTCCTCCTCCTCCTCATCCTCCTCCTCCTAAGCCTCGTCCTCCTTCAACTCCTTCTCCTCGTCATCAGCGTCTCATTACTTGTGATCGTATTAGTATGGTTCCTCATCATCTTGATCATCATCCGCATCCTCCTCGTGATGATCATCATTATAATCACCATCATCATCCTCAGCATCGTCAGCATCATCACCTCGGCATCATGACCTCGGCCTCGTCGTCATCATCAGCATCGTCAACATAATCATCTTAAGTCCGGTCATCATCATCAGCGTCATCATCCCTATCATCATCACATTGTTATTACCCGGCATCGCCATCAAAAGCCCAAGACCTATGATCGTATTCATGTTCGACAACAGCATCATTGGCAACACCACCACCGTCATCACCATCAGCATCATTATCATTATCGTCATCATTACAATCAGCAGCAGCAGCACGGCCATCGTCATCATCATAATAATCAGCATGAACATCATTATCAAAACCATGATCGTCGCCATCATCGCCGTCATCACCAAAACCACCATCATATGACCGTATATATATATATATCATCGGCATCAACTTCGTCATCACCATGATCCGCATCAGCATCAGCATCAGCATCATCATCATCGTCGTCGTCGTTGTGGAAGTTGTCGTCGTCGTTGCCGTCGTCATCACCATCAGCATCATCCTACAAAATCGGCTTCAACATCATCATCCTGTTGGGCATCGTCATCATCATCATCGTCGTCTGCTTCGTCATCACTATCAGACCATCACCACAAGCATTGTCCTCATCATAGTCGTCCTCAGCATCAACATCAGCATCATCCTCATCATCATAGTCGTCATCATTAGCACCATCATCGTCATCACCAGCATTATCATCATCGTCATCATCATTATCATCATCATCATCATCATCATCATCATCATCATCATCATCATCATCATCATCTGCATCATCATTGTTAGCAACGGCGTCGCCGTCACAATCGTCCCCGTCGTCATCAACATCATCACCATCAGCATCGTCGTCGTCGCCGTGGTCTTATTCAACATCGTCGTCGTCAACATCACCAGTATCGTCGTCACCGTCGTTATCATCATCCCCATCATCGTTGTCGTCGTCATCGTCGTCACCATCGTCACCGTCGTCATCGTCATCACTAGAATGAGCATCGTCATCATCAGCGGCATCATCAGCAGCAGCATCACCATCTCCAGCATCATCCGTAGCAGCGTCGTCGTCAGCATCGTCGTCATCATCATCAACACGATCATCATCATCATCATCATCATCATCATCATCATCATCATCATCATCATCGTCACCATCTTAATCGTCGTCGTCGCTGTCGTTGTCATCAGCATCATCGTTGTAACCATCATCATCGTCGTCATCATCATCGTCGTCGCCGTCGTCGACGCAGTCGCCGTCGCCATCAGAGCATCATCATCATCATCATCATCATCATCAGCATCATCATCATCATCATCATCATCATCATCATCCGCATCGCAATCATGATCAGGGTCATCATCATCAGCATCATCATAGCCGTCGTCATCATCATCATCATCATCATTGGCATCGTCGACGTCGTCATCAGAATCATCATCATCCTCGTCGTCATCATCATCAGCAGCAACAGTACAATCATGGCATCATCAGATTCAGCATCGTCGTCAACGTCGTCGTCATCGTTATCATCTGCAGAAGCACAATGATCATCATCATCATCATCATCATCATAATCAGCATCATCATTATCATCATCATCATCAGCAGCATCAGCATCATCATCATCGTCACCAGCATCAGCAGCACATCAATATCGTCATCATCAGCATCATCATCATCATCATCGTCATCAGCATCGTCATCATCATCATATGCGTCGTCGTCATCGTCTTCATCATCATAATCAGTATCCACGTCATCATGAGCAACACAATCATCTTCGTCATCATGATGATCAGTATATTCAACGCCGTTACCGTCTTTATTATCATCATCATCATCAGCATCATCATTCGCATCGCCATCATCGCCATCAACATCGTCATCACCATCGTCGTCATCATCACCAGCATCAGCAGCAGCACTAGCATTATCATCGTCGCCGTCGTCTTCGTTGACGTCAACGTGGTCGACGTCGTCGTCATCATCATCATCATCAGCAGCATCATCACCACCACCATCATCATCATCAGCATCATCATCATCCTCATTATCATTATCGTCATCGTCATGGTCATCGTCATTATCACCATCGTCGTTGTCGCCGTTGTCGTTATCATCATCATCACCATCATCACACTCATCGTCATCGTCATCACGATCCTCGTCGCCGTCGTTGTTATTATCATCGTCGTCATCGTTGTCGTCATGATCGTCATCATGATCGTCATCATCGTCGTCATCACCATCATCGTCATGATCGTCGCCGTCGTTGTCCTCATCACCATCATCATCATCATAAGCATCAGTATCATCGTCATCGTTATCTTCTTTATCATCATAAGCATCATCAGCATCATCATGCAACATCATCATCTTGGTCATCATTATCATCATGATCATCGACGCCGTCGCCGCCTTTGATATCATCATCGTCTTCATCATCATCAGCATCATCATCCTCATCGCCATCGTCGTCATCATCATCGTCATCATCATCGTCGTCATCTTCACCAGCATCAGCAGCAGCAATGTCATTATCATCGTCGCCGTCGTCGTCTTCGTCGTTGACGTCGACGTGGTCGACGTCGTCGTCATCATCGTCATCATCAGCATCCTCATCATCATCAACACCACCATCATCATCATCATCATCATCATCATCATCATCCTCATTATCATCATCATGATCGTCATCGTCATCGTCATCGTCATCATCACCATCATCGTCGTCGCCGTTGTCGTTATCATCATCATCACCATGATCATCATCATCGCCATCAGCATCTTCGTCGTCGTCATCACCATCATCGTCATCACCACGGACGTCGTCATCATCCGCAGCATCATCATCATCATCATATTCATCTTCATCGTGTTCGTCATCACCATCGTCATCATCAACATCATCGTCGTCATCATCGTCGTCATCATCACCAAGGGGCTCTTGGACTTTCGAGCGGTCCTCCCAGGGCCGCACGCTCGTCAGCTGGCTGCCGAAGCGGTGCGCCGAGGGCCCGGAGCTTGAGGGCGTCGTGCGCTGCGGCAGCCTGCGCGCGAGACGCCTCTCGGCGTCGCTGACCACCTGGAAGCGTAGCTGCCCCGATACGCCGCGCAACACGTAGCGTACTGATACAGAGTTCAACACGTAGACTGAAAACGCAGGTATGACGCGATACGGTCGCCAAAACGTGGGCCAACACGTGCTGCGCCAACACGCAACGTATTGGCACGGACGCTTTCAGCACGGTACGTGTTGCGTTTCATAACCGGGCGCATCGGGGCAGCTCGGCCTGGAAGTCCACGGCGAGCAGCTGCGGCCCGCTGCCCACCACGAAGCCGCGGTACTCGGGGTGGGTCGCGATGGGGTTGCGGAACAGGGTCAGCCACACCTGAGGTAGGGGGAAAACAAACCTACCTCGCTTTTGACCACCCTCGCTTCCAAGAGATACCAAACGATGCCAAATTGCAGCCTGTACTGGTCAGGCCGCTTGACGAGGAGGCGCGTGGGATGGCTTGGTTTTGCCTGGAAGCGAAAGCGGGGTAGGCAATTCACGCTCTGATGAGGGTCACGAGCGGCGCACAGATCCGCATCCGCGCCCCCGCGGTCTGCATTCCCGGGCGCGCTCCCGCGGACACGCGGTCGCACGCTCACGGCTCCGCGCGGGGCAGGCGCGACGACACACGCCGCCGGTGTCTGCGGGGCCTCTCGCCGGCCCAGGGGCCGGGCCCGCGAGGCCGCGGGCGGCGGAGGCTTTTTTCGCCCATGGCGAGGGGCAGTGCGTCGGCAGAGGGCGAGGAGAGGGAGCGCGCAACGAGCACTGCTGCTCGACGATCCGCGAGGACCGCCGAGAGCTCGTGTGCATGGAGTTAGTTCGTGCTCCTCTTCGAGCCAGTGGGGTGGGGGGGAGGGGGGGGGGGGCACCGCCACGAGGCAGGGGGGGGAACGTCGACCTGGAAGCGGCGGCACGTCGCCGATGGACCTCCCGGCAGCGGCTCCACGCGGCCCTGGGTGGGCGGGGTGGGCTGCCGGGCCCCGCGTCGGCGAGGAGCAGGCGACTTGGGGGTCGGCGCCCTGCGCCCAGGCCCCCCCGCCGGCGAGGCCCGGGCCCCGCGGGCCGACGTGGCACCCCCCCTGGGTGGGGATGCGGGCCGCTCCCTTGGGATGTCGAGGCGCGCGCGGGGGGGGCACCGTTTTTCTCCCCTCGGGGGCAGAGCACGTGCACACGAATTCATGCCAGTCTGCGCTAGAGGCACGCATGGCAGCCGCCGCCGCCTCTGCGGCAGCCCTCGACCTGCGCGGCGCCGCCCCTCGGGAACCCTCGGATAAGGACTCCAGGGTCTGGAAGCCAGTGGAACTTCAATCGTGGATGGGCCATAGATATCACCGCCGCCCTCATGGGACAAGGAATCCCCCAGGGTCTGGCACCTCCTGGGACTGTTCCTTCACAAATGCCCCCATCTCAGGAAAGTGGCATGCTTGGTCTGATCCAAGAAACCTGGCGGTCTGTAGAAGCACGCGCCCGTGTGAACAAGCCTTGCAACGGCAAGATGCGCATGTCACGGAATACCTCTTTGAGGTGGTGCGGAACTGGTTCGAGCTACTGGAATCATCACCGGCTGGGGTGGTGGGATGGTGGGGCATCGGGATATGGAGATGGGGGTAGGGATAAGGATCGGCTCAGCGATGCCGAGGAGCACCAGTTCGGGCGCGGCCAGCACGCCGCCCGCGTCCCCCCACTGGCGCAGCTCGTTCTGGTGCAGCGCCACGAGCGCCAGCCGGCACAGCCCCGCCCAGGCGCCCGCCGGCGGGAGCGAGGCCAGGCCGCAGCGGCTGGCGTCGAGCGCCTCCAGCAGCGGGTTGGCCTCCAGCGCCTGCGCCAGGGCCCCTGCCTGGGAGTTTGGCGGAGGAGGAGGAGGAGGAGGAGGAGGAGGAGGCATCTGCATACGTGCTGCTTGGCGTCGCGGCCACGCGCGCGGCGGCGCGGGCCGCGCGCGGCGCAGGTCAAGTGCTGCGGGCCGCGCGCGGGCCGGGCCAGCTCACGCTGAAATGGATAAGCTGGCTTCACCCACAGGGGAACGACAGCAACACTCGGGAGGGGTATCGACAGCAACACTCGCAATACGTGCAGCGCAGGGCGCGGCGGACCGTCTCCCCATCTCACCATCACAGCGGGATGCGAAGTCCCCGGAGAGGGGACGGGGTGGGCATGGACTGGCGTCATGAGCTGGGCCACAACCACGAAGAAGCCTCATAGCTTCTACCCACTGACGGGTGACGAACACATGGTATTAGTATGTTGGGGTGACGCCAATCGAGAGACGGGACGGGGTGGGAATGGGAGGCGCCATGAGCTGGACCGCAAACACAAAGAAGCCTCACAGCTTCTACATCATCACGCAAGACTGACCCATTGACGGAACCGACTCGTCCTCCATTCACTAGCATCAAACTCCTACGGAGCAGCACGCTCTCCCCTAGTGGGCCGTGAACGGGACTCAGTCCCCTGCCTGTCGCCTAGTGCCTGCCATTGACTTCATTGAGTTCGTTGGATTCCAGGTCAGGGAGGGGGGAAGAGCTTCTGCCCATCTCTGCCCTGCACCCACAGCCCCCACCTCACCCTTCTTGCCCCTCCCCCTCCCCTCGCCTCCGGCGGCACCCTCGACACGCGCCCTCGCTCCGCGGCCTTGGCACGGACCCCCGGGGGGGAGGAGGCCCACACGGGCGCCGCAGCGGACCTTTTCTTTTTGCGACGACCGGAACGGAGGGAGTCACAACTGTGTCCATATTGCTCCAGCCTGTCGGCCTGTCGGCCAATCTTTGGTTGTACCAGCCGATCGACCCATTACAACAAAAAGCGCCACGAAGACGAACATCCAGAGAGTATGGACAATGCTGGGAATCCTGGGACGTGTATCCATTCGTCTGCCCACTATAACAAAAAGAGGTCCTGGGATCTGTGTCCATTGATCGGCCCATTTTAGCCGAAAGAGCCCCGAAGACGAACATCCAGAAAGTATGGACAATGTTGGGGATCCTGGGATCTGTATCCATTCGTCGGCCCACTATAACAAAAAGAGGTCCTGGGATCTGCGTCCATTGATCGGCCCATTTTAGCCGAAAGAGCCCCGAAGACGAACATCCAGAAAATATGGACAATGTTGGGGATCCTGGGATCTGTGTCCATTGATCGGCCCACTAAAGGAAATGAAAGGATCTCGGCCCCCCAAAGAATCAAAGCATGTTCGAAGAATTAGAAATGCACAGTGTGTATGTGGAACATGTGGGGAATCCTGGGGTCCGTGTCCGTTGCTCTGGGTCCCCGGGCCCCTCCAGGGAGGGACGGGGGGCCTCTTCGCCGAGTTCGGAGTCCAGATCCTGAAGGGGTCCTGGGACACACAACTAAATACACACAAATAACCGGATTCCCCAGATGTTCCTAGTTATATCTTCTGGGTTTTGTCTTCCCCCCCACTTCCCATAGTTTCGCCTATTTTCTTGGGAATCGACGGTTAATTGTGTCTGTGTGATTTTTTCCCTCCTGAGTGCAGCGCAGGGGGGCGGCGGACCGTCTCCCCATCCCCCCAATCACGCAGCAGGAGCTCGACCACAAGAGACCTTCCACAAGAAGCCCAACCCTGAGACCCCAGGACGTCTATTGCTTTTTTTCGCATTGGGAACGTGGCGCTTTCCGCGGGAAAAACCAAAGAAACCCAGGAAACCCAGGGCACCCGGGAGGAAAGCAGGGTGCTTCTTGGCATCGGCTTCATCTGTATGGGCGACGATCGGAAGCGGGTCTCACGCGAGATGACGTAGCGACCTGACGCCGCAGCGTATGCGGGCCGCCAGCGCGGCACGCTACACTGGAAGCGAGGGCTCTCACGCGCGACCTTACGCGGACAGCTTACGCGGGAATGTCGGTGCAATCGACCCCGCTTTCTTTCGTCACTCATATGGGACGCAGAACGACATACTAGTTACCATTACCATCAATCCTCCTTGGAGGCGTGCGTCCGACCGGAACATACAGTAGAGGCCAAAGCTCCCGCGGGGGGGGGGGGGGGCCGACGAACACATGGTATGAGTACGTTGGGGTGACGCCGATCGAGACGGGACGGCGTGGGCATGGGTTGGCGCCATGAGCTGGACAACGACCACAAAGAGCTTCTACGTCAGCACGCAAGACTGACCCATTAACGGATCCGACTCGTCCTCCATTCATTGGCATCAAACTCATGCGAAGCACCATGCTCTCCTGGACGTCCTGATTTTCCATGACGCCGACCCCCAGAGCCCTCGACGCACTCCTGGGACCGGACTTTTCACCCTGAATCGTTTTCTAACGACCCCGAGGCGCGGCAGAGGGCCCCCCAAGGCCGGAAATACAGTC
This sequence comes from Prorocentrum cordatum, assembly GCA_963575745.1. Classification (NCBI taxonomy): domain Eukaryota; class Dinophyceae; order Prorocentrales; family Prorocentraceae; genus Prorocentrum; species Prorocentrum cordatum. Next base: position 461,634 of record CAUYUJ010003747.1, read on the forward strand.
GGGCCGCTGAAATAAGGAACGCCAAATAAGGAACGAAGCCCCTCTTAGGTCCCAGAACCGCCTTCGCTCACGAGGAGGGCTGGCAGAACAGCCATGGAAGGACCTGAAGAACGTCCAGCTCCTTCTGGACCCAAACTGTTCCTTATTTCAGCGTCTTGACTGTAGTGGAAAACACTCACTGCTTCATGGCCCCAGGGGGTCTGGGTGCACACACACACACACACAGGAAGAAACTCGGAGGTGCGCGCGGGCTTCTTGGATCGGCGCCGCGTGCCCCCCTGGCGGCGCCTCTGGCGCCGCCCCCTTGGCGCTCCCCGTGCGCGCCAGGCCGAGAGGGCGGGGGAGGGGGGGGCCGAGCGCCGCTCCAGGAAGCTCGGGCGGGCCTCCGAACGCCTGCGCCGGGTTCGCGTCGTGCCGACTTCGGCGCTGGCCTCTGACACCGCGGGGGTCGCTCGACCTCGAGCAATCGGCCGCTTCCGAAACGTCAGGTCGTTCAGCATCGACCAACTCTGGGTCGCCTGCGGCGTTCCACGTTGCACGCGGGCGGCGGGGTTTGCCGCCGATCGGCACGGCGCCAACCTACCGCATGTGCTCGCGCCGTGCTGCTTGCCCCTCGGCTGCACGCGTGAGCGGCTCTGGGCAGAGAGTGACCTTTGGTGCGCGGCTCAAGGGGGCAACGATCAGAGGCTTTTTCCAGATGGGGTCGCAGTAGATGGGGTCCGAGGATTTCGCCGCATCGCCGATACAGACATCGGCGATGCATCGTCGATGCATCGACGATGCATCGGCGACGGCGGCGATGAAGCGGCGACGTCCGCATGGAGAAGATCGGGCTCCGCATCGAGCCACATCGCCGACGCATTGGCGCTGTGGCGCGATCCCCCGACCACATCTGCTCGGAGCCCATCTGGGAGGCCTTGAACGTGCACGGAGGGTGCACGGTTTCCCCCAGGGCCGTAGGCGACCCGAGGAGGAGGAGGAGGAGGAGGAGGAGGAGGAGGAGGAGGGAAGGAGGAGGTTGAGGAGGGGGAGGAGGAGGAGGAGGAGGAGGAGGAGGAGGGAGGAGGCAGGAGGGAGGAGGAGGGAGGAGGAGGGCGGGTCGCCCAAAGCCCGCCGGAGAACCCCTCAGGGGGGGACCACCTCCGCGCGCGCAGGCCTGCGCCCGAGGGGACCCCCGTGGGCCCGCTCCGGGGGCCGACCCCCGGCGAAGGGCCACTCGCGCGCGCGGCCGACGCCCCGGGCTGCCGCGAGCGGCCGGCCGGCGAGAACCAGCACCTGGGGGGGCAGGGAGGCACCCACACCAACGGGTAGAGGAAAGAGAACTGTGCACATGCACCGATTCTGGCCAGGCCCATCCTGAGCCCAGGATCGGTGCATACGCCCTCCTGCCTTGGTCAGGAAGGCGTATGCACCGATCCTGGGTCAAGGATGGGCCTTGCCAGGATCGGTGCATGTGCATAGTTCACTTCGCCCGAAACGGGGGGGGGTCGACTCCCGTCCGGAGTGCCGTGCGGGACGTGCTCTGAGAGCAGGAGCATACCGCAGAGACTGGCCTGCGCTTTCTGCGGCCCTGCACTGCGCCGGACGCGACGGCCGGGTTGTCTGTGGACCCTGTGTCCACCCTGGATGTAAATGTAATGGCATCCAATGTGTCTGTAGACGCCTGCGGCTAGAAAATGAAAACGGAAGTATTTGGCATAGGTCACAGATATTGGTCTTCTGGGAGCAGGAAGACGTTGCCCGCCAAACCCGTATCCCAAGACCTCGTGAGGTTTTCGGATGGACCGAAAAGTTGGGGCTCAACTCAGGGATATGCGAAGGGGGGCGTCCATCCTCGATAGTGGTGCGTCCGAAGAGCCCCCCACGGGGTGTATCCCCGAGGTTCCTTTCTTTTCTGAACGGCCAATTTGTACGGGCGGAAGCCGGAACTCGAGTAGGGGATCGTCTGCAGAATTGATTTACCCCAAAATTGATTTCCTTGTCGAATGTATAAAAAAAATGCGCATGATGTTCGTATAACTACAAACATTACACGCGCTATCTGTGGATTCGGCGAACAGATCTAGTTTGCGATGAATCAATTCTGTCGTCGACTCCCTACTCCAGGGATTGGGGTTCGACCAATCGTCTACGACGAACCACTGCTCCCCGGAGACCTCTCTGGGGGGCGCGTCCCGACAAGACCTCCCAGGCGAATGTCCAGCCGAGAGGCGACGAGGGGAGGCCAGCAACGAGGGGCACCTTCCTTGAGGCCCGGCGTTGCCAAACAGACGCACGGGCGGCTCGACGGCGCCCTGGGCGCGGCGCAGCGTCGCGGCGGCGCCGCCCACGGTCCCCGGACCTCCTCCTCCTCCTCCTCCTCCTCCTCCTCCTCCTCCTCCTCCTCTCCCTCCTCCCTCCCTCCTCCCCCTCCTCCTCCTCCTCCTCCTCCTCCTCCTCCTCCTCCTCCTCCTCCTCCTCCTCCCCCTCCTCCCTCGCGACTCCCTCCGGAGGTTTGACTCGATGTCGGACATCGGGGGCCGTTATCGGATCCGGGGACCATCCAGAGCTGGTCTGGGGCGAGAGACCCGCCCCAGGGGAATGGGGTCGGGACCTCCTTCCCTCGGAGCCGACGTTGAGAAAAATGCAGCCTCGCAACAAATCACGACTGGGGCACCCAGACTACATCTTTCTGCGGCACTTCTCGAACCAAATCGACCTATGATGGCCTCGGGGCTTGAAACCCGGTGAGAGCGCCTGGTGCAAAACAAAAAAAACTACAACAACAAAAAACGGGGCTCAGGGAAGGCCTCCCAGGAGGCCCTCAAAAGGCGGAAGCGGGTGAAGGGCAGCGGCATCGGTACCTTTCACAGGCAGCAGATGACTTGATTTGCTCTATTCTGGGCCCCAGGAGTCCCGACCCTTTCCTTAGGGCCGGCTTTTCGTTTCATCCCGAATCGTTTTCTGGCGGTCCCGGGGCCAGGCGAGGACCCGCAGATGCCGAAAAACCTCCTTACTCTATGCACGGCGTTGGATGTCTTCGAAGGCTCGGAAATGGGCACCAACACCAACACAGGGGGGTCCTCCACCATGGGAAGATGATCCCAGATTTGGGTGTTGGTGGTAATCTTTCGGCCACCTAGGAATGACCAACACCACCAAGGTCGGGATTCTGGTGGAAAAAATCATCACTCGGTGGAGGCACACAGCCCCTGTTATTGTTGTTGTTGATGATGTTGTTGCTGATGTTCAATGTGCATTGCTAAACAAGTATCATTGTTGGACCCCCCCAGGCGCTTTGGCGCTCTCGCCTCGGCGCCGGCTACATCGTCATGGAACATGAGGAACACGCTCGAGCGGTTTGGGGGGGCGCCAAAACTGGCCCCCCACCAGCAGCAACGCTCCCGCTCCAGACTTCCTCCTTTTTGTTGTACTCACGGCCGGTGCTCCTGCTCGCCGCTGACAACCGCCGTCCCAGCAAAACCAGCGCTACCGCTCGAGACTTCCTCCCGTTTTACCTTGGACTGGCGCGCTACTCTTTCTCTCATCGGCGCCGCCCCCAGCAACAACAACGCTCCCGCTCGAGACTTCCTCCCTGAGTTCCTCAAGGCGGTGCTCCTCCTCGCCGCCGAAAACCGCCGCCCCGACAAAACCAGCGCTCCCGCCCGAGACTTCCTTCTGTTTAACGCTGAACTGACGCCCTACTGCCTTTTGAATTGGCGCCGCTCCCAGCAAGAACAACGCTCCCGCTCGAGGGGTCCTCCCTCTTTCCTTAGGACGGTGCTGTTCCTCGCCACCGACAGCCCCCCGTCCCGACAATACCACGGCTCCCGCTCGAGACTTCCGCCCTTCTTACTCAAGGCGGTGTTCCTCCTCGCCCCGACAATCGCCGTCCAACAAAACCGGCGTTCCCGCTCGAGACTTCGTTTTGTTATACGCTGGACTAGCGCTCTACTCTCTTGAGCATTGGCGCCGCCCCCAGCAACAACAGCGGCCCTGCTCGAGACTTCCTCCCTTTCGATTCAGGGCCAGGTCCTTGCCTCGCCGCCGACAGCCCCCATCCCCACCAAAGCAATCCTGTCACTCGATACTTCCTTGTGCTTTACCTTTGGCTGGGGTTCCACTGGCGGTCTCGCATCGGCGCAGCAAGGCGCGGGCATGCGTTTTCGAGGCGGGATATGTTGAAATTTCTCGGAGGATGTGTTTGCAAGACCTCATTGGGCGGGAGATCTGGAATGGGAATAACGGACCCCGTTGTAGAACAATAAGCCCCCATGACGGGGATGGTGATCATGATGGTCGCATGCTTCGTGTGGAAACATCGCGCACGAGGGTCAAATGACTGCTATTGCTGCTGTTGCTGTTGTGGTTGTTATTTTTGTTGTTGTCAACCTCTAGGCCTCCGATGTCTCGGTTTGGGAAAAGCGAAAAGATACCCCCGTACTGTTACTCCCCAGACCTCTCTAGGGGTGCGTTCTGACCATAATCTCGAGGCGAATCCAGCGGTGGCGACGAGGGCTTCCCAGGAAGCTCCCCCCCAAAAAAAGAGCCGAACTCTATACACCGACGCTTTTTCCGGCCCCGCACTGAAACTCGCACAGGAAAGCGGATCCTGGTGTATACGGGATCCTGGTGTATACATGTTTCGCTGCTTCCCGGGGAAAGAGGGGAGAAAGTACACACCACACCACCCCGATGCCGTCCCAGACCCTAAAAAATCCTGGGATTGAGAAAAACAGCCCGTCATTGGTAATGGTTATATGCTCCTGCTTCCGAAAAGGGGCAAAACGAGACAGGGGGAATAAATGGTGTGGTGGGTACCTCTCCCTCCTCTCCCTCTGATCGGGGGTGGACAGAACCCCCTTTAGCAAAACGTGGTTTAGTGACAACGACCTGGGGCCCAAACCTGGAGGGCGCAAGCCTGGAAAATGACGGCCGCGGCGCCCTCTCGAGAACCGAAAACAGACAATTCACTAATCGACGTGTCAGGGTGGGGGTTCTGTCCAGCCCCGATCTGAATGTTCCTCTCCCGCGCACCTGCAGGCCCCGCAGGCCCGGCGACGGACCGACGGGCGGCGCCGGCGGCGTCTCCGGCCAGCGCCGCGCGGGCGGCTCGCGCGCAGGCGCCTCCTCGGCCTCCGCGCCGGCCTCCGGCCACCAGGGGACCTCTGACTACCTACCAGACCACCCCAACCCAACCCGAAGACCCGAATTTCGGGTTGGGGGGGGTACGGGTTCCACATTTGTTTTTTCGATGTTTCCCGACCCCCCCCCCACTAGAAATCGAGGGCAAATCTGAGCCTTCGGGTTGGGTTGGGGTGGTCTGGTGGGTGGTGAACCTCGGCATCCGCCGATCCGACTCCTCGCCGTGCGCGTCGAGGATCCGCCCGGCTGGGCGAAGACTCTTCGCCCAGCCTGGCCTCGAGGCCCTCCCGAGATCGGCCCGGCTCGAGGAGGGCCGCAGAGAGAGATGGGGTCTGGGGCACCGGTCTTGGGTCGGGCATGCCCCCCCCCCTACCGGCGTATTTTGGATGCTCCAAGAAAAATGTTGAAAAGATAGAGGGACATGCCCGCCTTGATCCCAGTCTTGATTTGTCGCGAGGCTGCATTTTTCTCAACGTCGGCTCCGAGGGAAGGAGGTCCCGACCCCATTCCCCAGGGTTGGGTCGGGCCTGTCCCCCTACAAGGGGATCTTGGAAGAAAAACAGAAAAAAATCAAAAGATGATCCAAAGATGCCCAAACATACCCAAAACAACAGTCCCCAGACTATTCTTCACCATTTTTGGGCATTCCTCCTGTAGAGGGACAGGCCCGACCTGACCCCAGAACCAGCCCCTCGCCCAGGACCAGCTCTGGGATGGCCCCAGGAGCCGAACACGGGCCCCCGAGGCCCGACGGCGAGGCAAGCCTCCGGAGGGGGCGAGCAACGACGTGTGTACCTGCACGCCCTCCGCGGCCTTGCCTGCACGAACGTCCGCGTGGACACGCACTCCAGGGGAAACCAACCGCGTACTCCAGACTTCGTAAGAAAAGGGAAGGGGTCTCGACCCTCCCAGACGAGAAGTTTTAGACCCCCCCCGTGGGAGAACCCTCCAAAACATCGTCCCCAGACCCCCCAAGGCCCTCCAAGATAGCCTGGAAGAGACCCCCCCCCGAAATGAGACCCCCCTCCCTTTATTACGAAATCTGGAGTACGCCCTCCGCGGTCTTGCCCGCACGAACGTCCGCGCTGACACGCACTCCAGGGGAAGCTGACCGCGCACGTGCACATATGTTGCTGGCCTCTGGTCGCAGGGAGCGGGAGGGGGAGGAGGGCGCAGGGAGCGGGAGGGGGAGGAGGAGGAGGAGGAGGAGGAGGAGGAGGAGGAGGAGGAGGAGGAGGAGGAGGAGGAAAGGAGGAGGAGGAGGAGGAGGAGGAAAAGGAGGAGGAGGAGGAGGAGGAGGAGTCGCACCCTCGGAGGTCCGGGGGCCGTGGGCGGCGCCGCCGCGACGCTGCGCCGCGCCCAGGGCGCCGTCGAGCCGCCCTTGCCGGAGAGAGGCAAGACCCGGGTTCGGACTCCGAACGAAGGATTGAAGGATTTAGAAGAAAAAGAACTATGCACATACACCGATTCTGGCCAGGCCCATCCTGAGCCCAGGATCGGTGCATACGCCAGGATCGGTGCATACGCCCTCCTACCTTGGCCAGGAAGGCATATGCACCGATGCTGGGTCAAGGATGGGCCTTGCCAGGATCGGTGCATGTGCATAATTCTCTTCGCCCGAGGATTGAAGGGTTTTTGTTTTTGCAATCCTTCAATCCTTCGTTTTTCTGCCATCCTTCAATCCAAGGTTTTTCTGCAGTCCTTCCATCCTTTGCCCGGGTTCGGAGTAAAGTCGACCACTCCGTGCTCACGCGCGCGGAGTAGTCGACTACCCCGCGGGGGTGAGCCTCGGGCTGGCCTGACTGGGTAGTCGAAGCCAATCTGGCGCCAATCTGGCAGGCCCAATCTGGCAAACGGGGGAATCTGGCGAGGGAGCCAACGCGAATCCAGTCTGGCGAATAACCCAAATCGTCCAGTTTGGCACTCCGAACCCGGGTTTTGCCCGGGTTCGGAGTAGTCGACTACTCCGTGCTCACGCGCGCGGAGTAGTCGACTGCCCCGCGGGGGTGAGCAAGGGTCCCCCCACTACACAAGGGGTTCGCTACAGCAAAACCAATGCCTTACCAGTTCGGAGTCTCGGGCTGGCCTGACTGGGTAGTCGAAGCCAATCTGGCGCCAATCTGCCAGGCCCAATCTGGCAAGCGGGGGCAATCTGGCGAGGGAGCCGACGCGAATCCAGTCTGGCGAATAACCCGAATCGTCCAGTTTGGCCAAGCCAGATTGGCCCTTGGGGCCCAATCCAATCTGACAGTCTGGCCTTCGACTACCCAGCCTGACGGGACCGTCAAGAGAAAGAAGAGACTCGGCCTGAAATCTAGCGCAGGCTCCCGCTGCTGACATCCCACGAACTCTGGACCCTCAAGATTCGAGACGGCCCCGCCAGAAAAGGGCGGGAAACCCGAGTTCCCGAGTTCCGGCGAACTCGAGTCATACGTCATGTTGTTCCCATCGTACTTAAAGACTACATCCCATAACTAATTCCGAGCACCCCGAAAAGTATCGGAACAATGTCTGCCCGACACGCTGGCGAGGTGCCGAACGAGCATCGCCTCCCAGGGCCCGACACGTGAAAACCGCCCAGTGTCGATGCTTCTCTTGGTGCCCGAAGTTCTTTCAGGTGGTCGAGGCTAAAGTTGATGGGCCAATTTGCCACCACCACTACCAAAGGTAGGAGAGGGAGGAGGAGGAGGTGGAGGAGGAGGAGGAGGACCTCCTCATCCTCCCTTCTCCCCCGTTCTACATACGGCAGCGGTGGTGGAAACTGAGCCCACCAAAAGTAGGTCGGAACATCACGGGTCTTGCGCCTCCCCAGCCTTGCTCCCCTCGCGCCCGCGCACGGTCAGCGCCAGGGCCACGGCGGCGCGCTCGGCCATCTGGCCGACGCTGCCCCGCGCCGCAGCCGCCGCGGGCGCCGCCGCCGCGCTGCCCCTGCTGGGCGCCGCATCGCTGCCCCTCGGGGGAGGGCGCCAAATGCCCCCCAGAGGTCAGACGTCTTGATGTGTGTTGTGTGGACGGGTAATGCAGCCTCATCTCTTCGGGACGATCGCGATGGGTACGGAATGAATGGATACGATGCCCAGCAGCAGTTCCTGCTCATGTTGAGCAGGACTCGCTGTCCGCGCCGCAACGGACGTTGTTCAATGAAGACAGAAAGCCGCCTGCCCAACAGCGGCCGCTGTCAAAAGTTGTTGTCGGGCATTGTGCCAATTCCCTACCCATTTCGGACGTCCAAATCTCTATCGGAAGGGGATGGCCGAACCTGTGCCCGAAAATCTGCCCGCGTGTGACCGAAACTGGCACCCGAATTCTTCCGACCGCGCTAGAGTGTAATCCTCCCGAGACCCACCCCAGGATCCTCAGCAAGGGCTGGTGAGTGATTGTGTTATCAGCATGCTTCTCTGTTTGGGAAGTGTTCCCGATTCTTCCTGGAGTCGCTGCCCAAACTGCCTCTCGCCGCCCATACGTGATTTTGGGCTGAGGGGGCTGTCCATCCAACGAAGACACGAACCGTAGGCACGTGAAACCGCCACATATGAAACCCCGTTGTGACTCCACGACGCGTTGCATCCACGACCTGTTTTGCGACTGACTTGTATCTTTCATGTGGCTTTAATGTTTACTAGCCTTTCCTGGGGTTCGCCACCCAAGCTTCCTCTCGCCGCCCGTCTGTGGTCTGGGCTGGGGGGCTGGTCCAAACACTGACTTGGAATAAGAGCTTCAGAGACAGAAGCAGAAGATCACGATTAGAGGTCATACATGTGTAAATCCACACCACACTGGGAATCTATGCGTGGTGGATATACAATGGGTGCCATGTGCGGTAATGTCTATTTTGTTGCAGAAATATTCGGGCATTTCTTGGGGTCACCGCCGAAACTGTCCTTCACCTCCCGCCTGTGGTCTGCGCTGGGGGGGTGGTCCAAACTGTTGCTTCAAGCAAGCAAGGGTCGCAACAAAGGGAATACATGTGTAAATCAACTCCCAAGACTCCCCTGGGATCCCCTAGTCAGGCCTGTAAATTCTATAAAAAAAATGATACTCGAATGCCTATTTACCTTTGCGCGCTGGTTTAGCCATCTCTTTTCGGACACATCATTCCCCAGTCGAATGTAAACAATGTCTTCTACGGTATTCTGAAATTGCGCTCGTCTGTAATTCACTACGTACTGGTACCGGACTATCGCATTGCACTCTCAGTATGAATATGCGGTCCAGGTATGTTCTGTCGTCAAGTTTCATATACTGGCCCAACATGGTGCAACATGCTACGTATGGTGTGCTCTGTTTGTTGATTTGATGGTGCCAAATGGTATACTATGGTGTCAGACAGTGGGGTGTCAATCGTTATGCCGTGTTGGTTTAGCTGGTGCTGCCGCGATTCCCCATTGTGATAAAATAGATGGCAGACTAAGTTCGCGCACTACTCTCCATTACGTTCGGCTGCCTCGTATGCAAGCATGTCACGGCATTATAATAGGTCATGTTCTGCGTTGTTACGCTGGCTGCAATGTGGTCTCTATGCAATTATTGCATGATCTTGTATGCCATCGCAGATCCGTTGCCGTAGGGATACCAGTAGAGGAGGACGTGTGGTAGGTTGTGGTGTGTATGTTATGGTGAACTCTGCTACGCCACGCTCTGTGACACCATGGCGTGTTATGGTATGATGTGTTATGCTCCGTTCTGGTATGGTACGGTACGTCATGACATATTATGGTCAACTCTAGTAAGGTATGGTGTGGCGCGTTGTGATATGCGTTGTGTACTGTATTGCGGCGTGTCAGCATGCTATATGAAATTAACCGCCCTGTATGTCAGCTTGCGCATGCTACAGTGTACACGTTATCGTAGGGGTATCAGTTGTCGCGCAATTGTGTCATGGCTATGTGTGCCCGCTAATGCTACGATGAACCAATATGAGATACTGTGATGTGCTATGATATGACATGGTATGTGATGCGATGCTGGATTGCACTGCTATACGATGACATGTGATGGTAGCCAATGTTCTGCTATGCGATGCTGATATGTGAGCTGGTGTGCCCCAATCGTGGAAGTGTGGTCTGTTATCGTGTATAATGCTATGGACTGCTCTGCCAAACACTGGTTGTTATGATGTAGTTGTGAATGGTTTGTTATATGATATTAATGCCGAGTCGTCACGCATCGTTGCTCATGCGCCGTAACACCTGGACGGCGTGACGCGGTCACGCCTTCAACTCGGGGCTGCCTGGAACGCATGGTGCCGTCATTCGTCCAGGACGCGAGGCGTGATACTCAGGGACACGTGGGATCCTGCTGGGTCTGGCGACCGCAGTAGTGTGCCGCCAGTCGTCGAAGACGCGAGGCGGGGTGTGGCAGGGGGGAATGAGGCGTCGGGGCGCAACAGAAAGTCCAGGTTCGGTTGTACCCGCAGGCGCGAGGCAGAACGAGGGAGAAACAGAGGAAGGGGAGGATGAGGGCGGGCGGAGGGCGAGGGGCGAGATGGGGAGGAGGTGGAGGAGGCGGAGGCGGAGGAGAAGCAGGGAGGGCCGCCCCCGAGACATCCCTGGGCGGGGGGTAAGGGATGTGCCAGGAGCGGCCGAGCAGGAGAATAAGCATGAAGACGAGCGTGAGGAGATGAGGAAGGAGGCGGAGCACTCAGGTCCGCCCCTGAAACATCCCTGGACGGGAGCCAGTGGATGCTTCCAGGCTGGCCTGTAGGAGGAGAAGGATGCGGATGAGGATGGGGATGGGAACGAGGAGGAGGAGGAGGAGGAGGATCGGGAGGATGGGGAGGAGGAGGACGACGAGGAAGAGGAGGAGAAGGAAGACGGCCAGTGCAAACCCAAGACTCATCAACCATGTTGGAATACACCGAAGCCCTGGCAAAGGCTCATTCCCAGACACATGTGCGTTGATGATGAAGCGCGCCAAAAACATGTGAAGGACTCCAACGCCCTAGGTCAACCTGACTGCTGCGTCTTGACGATCTTGAACCGCGCGAGAACACCATTCCTGGGACTTCAAAACAGCGAGTCAACGTAACTGTTGCGCCCTGAAAACCCTGAATCGTTCCAAAACACCGTGTCTGGTAGTGTGACAATGAAACCAATATACCGACTGCAAACCTTGACAACGAATGTAGAGCCACAGTATGAAAAGAAACCGCCTACAATCCGTGAAACTCTTGCAAATCATGAGAACGAGTGCGCGGCACAACGGCGATAACCACATGTTGAAAACGAACCGCCCTCAGCCCGTGAAGCTTACAACATTTGAAAGCGAATGTGCGCGGCGCTAAAGGTCAGAGCCACAGCTTGAAAACCACCTGCCCTCAATTCGTGAAACCCTTGCAACGTGTTTCAACCAATGCGCGCGGCGCTACGACGAGAGCCACAGATTGGAAGCGGCCCACCATCTATCTTCAAAACTGCTGTCAGTCTTTGAGCTTGAGGCTCATGAATTAGAAAGGGGTCTCAGGCGAAACGCCCGGCCCGCCCTTCCGAACGGCCTCGGGGCGCGACAGGGAGGAGGTCTACAAAAAAAAAAGAAATGGCATAGGAGGAGGAGAAGGACAAGGTACGAGGGGGGGGGCGGCGGGGAGAGAAAAACATAAGGAGGAAGGGGGAAGAGGAGGAGCAGGAGGAGGACTTGGAAGAGAGAGAGAGAGAGACAAAAATAAGAGCAGGGTAGGCAGGAGGATGAAGACGATGAGGTAAGAGACGCAGGACGAGAAGGATGCGACAGGCACGTCGGCGAGCAGCGGGCCGATGATGACCGACAGGTGGATCTCAGGATGGGCCGCAAGCGCATACGTATATATGTGTATGTGTGAATGTGTGTATGTGTATACGTGTGTGTGTGCGTATGAGTGTACGAGTGTACGAGTGTACGAATGTCTGTGTGTACGTGTGTATGTGTGTATGTGTGTATTTGTGTATGCGTGTGCGCGTGCGTGTGCGTGCGTGCGTGCGCGTGCGCGTGTGCGTGTGCGTGTCCGTGTGCGTGTGCGCGTGCGTGTGCTTGTGCGTGTGTGTGTGTGCGTGCGTGTCTGTGCCTGTGTCTGTGTCTGTGCCTGTGTCTGTGTCCGTGTGTGTGCGCGTGCGCGTGCGCGTGTCTGTGCGTGTGCGCGTGCGTGTGCTTGTGCGTGCGCGTGTGCGCGTGCGTGTGCGTGTGCGTGTGCGTGTGCGTGTGCGTGTGCGTATGTGTGTGTGTGCGTGTGCGTGTGCGTGTGCGTGTGCGTGTGCGTGTGCGGGTGCGGGTGCGGGTGCGTGTGCGTGTGCGTGTGCGTGTGCGTGTGCGTGTGCGTGTGCGTGTGCGTGTGCGTGTGCGTGTGCGTGTGCGTGTGCGTGTGCGTGTGCGTGTGCGTGAGCATGTGCGTGTGTGTGTGCGTGCGTGTCTGTGCCTGTGACTGTGTCTGTGCCTGTGCCTGTGTCCGTGTGTGTGCGCGTGCGCGTGCGCGTGTCTGTGCGTGTGCGTGTGCGTGTGCGTGTGATTGCGTGTGCGTGTGCGTGTGCGTGTGCGTGTGCGTGTGCGTGTCACTCGTACCCAGGCGTGTGCGTGTGCGTGTGCGTGTGCATGTGCGTGTGCGTGTGCGCTTGCGTGTGCGTGTGCGTGTGCGTGTGTGTATTTGATTGTGTGTGTTAGCCAGCGTGGACCCAAAACAATAAGTATTGCACTGTCGATGTGCAAGCTGTGAGGTGCAATATATGTGGTGTCGGTTATGTGGTGCAAGCTATGTGGTGCAAGCTATGTGTTGCAATCTACGTGGTGCAAGCTATGTGGTGCAAGCTATGTGGTGCAAGCTATGTGGCGTAAGCTATGTGGTGAGGCGGCGATGATGCGGCACCAACCGGGCACCAGCCAGAACCACGACACACCAATCCGATTCGATAGTAACCCAAATAAGAATCCCTGAGCGCAAGCACTGCTTTGGCAAAAAACTGCTGGAACTCTCGGCCAAGACTTCAACCCCCTGTCCCCAGACCCCTCCTGTGGTCCATTCAGTCCAACGCTTCGGGCTGCGTCCTGCCGTGAGGGTGAGAACCTCCAGGGACCCCCCAAACACCCCCGAAGGCTCAGACGCTGGAGTCGTCGGCTGGCAGATCAACCATCGCGCCTGGACCCTCAGACATCCAGTGCCTCAGCTCAACCATCCCAGACATCCGACGATATGGTTTTTCAATGCGCGGCCCCAGGGAGGTCCCTTGCCTGGGGGCAATGTTCCATCCCGGATATGTTTCTGATGGCCCCTGTGCCCGACAGCAGGCCCAAGAGGCCGAACTGTAAGGAAAACTGCAGGGACCGAAAAGTCCCACGGAGATCTCCCCCCCGCCCCCGATTTGGAACGCCCGAAATGGAAACGAAAAAATGGGTACGATGCCCAGCAGCAGACGTTGTCCAAACCTGACAGCGGCCGCTGTTGGGCAAGCGACTTTGTGCTCTCAAGCAGACAGCGTCCGCGGCGACACCGACAGCGAGCCCTGCTCAAAATGGACAGAAGCCGATGCCCGTTTTCGTCCCCGGAGGAGGAGGAGGAGGAGGAGGAGGAGGAGGAGGAGGAGGAGGAGGGGGAGGAGGAGGAGGAGGAGGCAGGACGAGGAGGAGGAGGAGGCGGAGGAGGAGGAGGTGGGTGAGGGTGGGTGGGGAGGAGGTGGAGGTGGAGGTGGTGGAGGAGGTGGCTGAGGGTGGGCAGGACGAGGGAGAGAAAAAGGTTTTGCGTACCCATCTCGACGTACCGACCGATGCCTTGGAGGCGCCACCACGCTGCCCCGCGCGGGCGCGCCGGCGTCCGCCATTCGGCGCGGCGCCCCCCCGCCCCCCGCACAGACCGCCGCGGCGCAGCTGCGTCGCGGGCGGCTGCCGACGCCAGCTGGAGGGCCCCAAACGGGGTCCGAGCAGATGGGAGCAGAGGATCGCGCCGCATCCAATGCATCGCCGATGCCTCGTCGATGAATCGGCGACGTCGGCGTTGCATCGGCGCCGTCGGCGTGGGGAAAGCCGGGCCCCATATCGAGCCGCATCGCCGATGCATCGGCGAGGCGGCGCGATCCGCCGATCCCACTCACTCGGACCCCATTCGGGAGGCCTGGACAACGCGTCTAAAGCGATTCTGGCCAGGCCTAGGATCGGTGCGTACGCCCTCCCCATTCGAATCCCCGAGCTGGTGGCCAGGGCGTTGGTGGTGGAGTCGGTGTGGTGGAGCCATAGTCCCTAACCACCATTTCGCGCAGTCCCACATGGTGATTCGCAGGACGGGGGTTCTGGGCGGACCACCTGCACCACCTGGGCAACCAGCCTGCGGACCACGGAATGATGGCTGGGCCCATTCGGGCTGCTTCTGACTGCGCGGCAGTACGGCGGGACACACGACAGAACATCCTTCAAGAACATGACACCCTCCGCCGGCCAAACTGGAGAACACTCGACGGTACCCTCCCCCAGAATGCAAAAGAACATCCAACAAACACGAAGAACATTAGGGAACCCTCCCCGAACCGTACCTCGGTCCGACCGTGACTCGGCGGCGAGCCTGGGGGGGAAGTGAAAAGGAGAAGGCCTTTTCAGATGGCTCGGAAGCACCCCAGCCTTCTGAACAAGTTTTCTGAGCCTTCCCCGAAGACACTGAAATCTTCTCCGAAGGTCGTGACGCCGAACGACGCCGACGACGATGCCGACGACGACGAACGACGACAACGACGACGCCGACGCCGACGACGACGATCATTACGACGACGACGACGACGACGACGACGACGACGACGACGAACGACGACGAACGACAACGATGCGGACGACGACGACGACGACGACTGCGACGTTGCCGACGGCGACGACGAAGATCAACGAGGATAACGAAGGCGAAGACGACGCAGCCGACGACGACGACGCCGACGGCGACGATGGCTTTGACGACGACAACGACGACGATTACGGCGATAACGTAGACGGCGGTGACGGTGGCGGCGGCAGCAACGACGGCGAGGACGACATCGGCAACGCCGCTGCCGAAATCGACGACGATGACGACGCCGACCAACGACGACGACGAAGACGACGACGACGACGACGACAACGACGACGACGACTCCAACGCCGACGACGACGACGACGACGACGACGACGACGACGAACGACCACGGCGGTGACGGTGGCGGCGGCAGCAACAACGACGACCCCGAGTCTCCGACAACATGGCTTTCCTCCAATAGCGTTTCGCTGAGGGGGGGTAATAGAAGCACAACATGGAGAGTCCCGCGGGGAGGACGGGGAGCCCCAGACCACACGGTCCGGCAGCAGCTTCGCCTGAGCATCCCTCACAAATTATCCGGGAATCGTGCCATTGCCCTAATTTGGTCTGGACGGCAACGATGCACTGTAAAACATACACTACGGTGCACGTGGCCGTGCCCTCGCCCCTGTCCCTGCCGTCAGCATTCCTCGGATCTCTGAGGAATACCTAAGAATGCACGCTTTCACTCGCCGTCCTCCTCCGCCTCCTCCTCCCTCCACCGCCAACCCCATGTCCCAAGCCTGTGGCAGGGTCCGTAGCTCGTCGTTATCGTTGTCCTCGTGGTCGAAATCGTGGTCGTCGTCGTCGTCGTCGTCGTCCTTCTGGGTCGGCGGCACCGGCCGCAAGGCCTTCACAATACCTAGGAATGCACGCTTTCACTCGCCGACCTCCTGCTCGCCGACCCGCCTCTTCGCTTTTGCTGCTGCCGGGGTGCCTTGCTCTTCGAGGAGGAGGAGGAGGAGGAGGAGGAGGAGGAGGAGGAGGAGGAGGAGGAGGGGGAGGAGGGGGAGGAGGAGGAGGAGGAGGAGGAGGAGGAGGAGGGGGAGGAGGGGGCGGAGGAGGAGGAGGAGGAGGAGGAGGAGGAGGAGGGAGGAGGAGGAGGAGGGGGAGCGGAGGAGGGAGGAGGAGGGGGAGGAGGGGGAGGAGGAGAGGAGGAGGAGGGGAGGGAATCTCGATCCTGGCGCGTGCTCCTCGGCTTCGGCCGCCGAGACCCGCCGCCGGGCCCCGGGCGCCATCCAACACGGCTCCGGGACCGCAGAGTGCGCACCCCCTGGGAGGGGGTCGGGAGCTCTGGGGCCGCGTGCACGGTTTCCCCCGGGGCCGTAGGCGACCCGAGGAGGAGGAGGAGGAGGAGGAGGAGGAGGAGGAGGAGGAGGAGGAGGAGGAGGAGGAGGAGGGAGGAGGGGAGGAGGAGGAGGGAGGAGGAGGAGGGAGGAGGAGGAGGAGGAGGAGGAGGAGGAGGAGGAGGAGGAGGAGGAGGAGGAGAGAGGAGGAGGAGAGAGGAGGAGGACGGGTCGCCTAAGCCCTTCGGAGAAACCCTCCAGGGCCGCGGACTGGCAGAAAACGGATCGGCGGATAGGAGGGCCGGCGGAGGCGACGCGGGGATGGACAGACCCCCCTTTGGCAGAACGTGGCTTCGTGGAAGCGACCCGAGGCCCAAGCCTGGCGGGCGCAAGCCTGGAAACTGACGGCCACGGCGCCCTCTCGAGGACCGGAAACGGACAGTTCACTCATCGGCGTGTCACTGCTGGGGGTTCTGTCCACCCCCGAGCGACGGCGGCGGCGGCGGCGGCGATGTCGGCGACGGCGGCGTCCTCGAAGTGGAGGCCGCCTGCCACGGCGCTCCCGGGCGTTGCCGCTTCTGCGGCCCGGGGCGGCCCGACGGACTGACAGGGGGTCCGGGGACCAATGTTGGACGGCTTCTGATTCTGGTCGGAGATGGTCGGAGATAACGAGGACGACGTCGCCGCCGCCGTCGTCACCTTCGTCTCTCGTCGTAGTCGTCGGCGCAGCTGCCCCCGGTTGCCGTCCCTCCTTTGCTTCCCTGCGCTCCTCCTCGCCGTCCTCCTGCTCCGTGTTCATCCCCATCCGCTTCCTCATCATCCTCCGAACTTCATGTAATCCTGCTCCTCCTCCTCCTCATCGGCCTCCTCTCCCTTGTTCTCCTGCTTCACCGCGTCAGCCTCCTAATCCTCCTCATGATCGCCTCCATCGATCTCCTCCTCCTTCTCGTCCTTCTCTTCCTGCTCACCCACTCTCTCCCGCGCACCAACCTTCATCGGCCAGCAGTCACCAGCACACTCACCGACGACTTGTGCGCCTTCGGCACAGCCCGATCGCTCTTGACAGGCATGGATCCCCCGCAGGGACTCAGATCAATGCATCGCAAAACCAGACATGATCGCGTGGTAAAAAAATCAGAAGGAGAGGTTTTTGGCTGTGTTCGGCCTCTGGGGGCCCTCGCCATGCCCCAGGACCGTCAACAAAACGACTCGCGATGAAAAAGGGACCTGGGGAAAGGGATGGGACTTCCAGGGGTCCCGTGTTGAAAAAATCAAGACGTCGCATGTCTGGGAATGCAGGTCCAGTGGAGAATGCCCCAGCATCTCCTTCCCCTCCCCGCAGTATGAGAACGATCCATGCGCAAGCTAATTTTCTCGTCGCCAGGTCGCAGCACACGTAACGCACGACACAGGCAGAGCACAGGCAGAGCGTCAATGCTGGCCACCCGAGAGACCGCACTGCGCCCTGAACGGCACAACTTTGGTGTGACGGCCTGACAAGTGATTACAAGAGCGAAATCGACTGCGAGTGCGTTTGGAACTTGGGTGGGAAAAGAAATAAAGGCAAGCTCATGCGAGGCAATACACACACACACACACAACGTTCCCGAAACACTGGTGCCACTTACATCTTCCGAATCGGGCCCCAACGCTCCCACGGGCGCTGAACATCTAGCGACGTCGGTGGACTCTTCACAAGGTGTTCCTGCTCGACATGTTGCCACCAGACGGGAACAGCGACGTGTATGACGGGACGACGCAACGAGCTAAAAGTATCAGGGGATTTGAGACTCCGCGTATAGCAACGAGCACTGCCCCGAAGGGATGCTTCTCATCTCCTGGAGACATCTGTATAGAGCGCGCACTTACAAAGACCCACGATCACCAAACAGCCCTGCCATCCTCCGGCGCGGCGTCCCTGACACAAGCCCGCTCTCCCGCCTGCCTGCCTCGGGAACAGGTTCCCCGCTTTCAAAAACTAGAGTAACGGCCACACGCGTCGATCACGAAGAACCCCGACGCCTCAGGGCACGCCCTCGTCTCTGGACACACGCCCGATCCTTGCACAGCCACCAAATCTGGAGGTATCGTCGACAACTTCCCGATCGCCCCCCTGCCTCTCCTCTCGAGATTGTTTTGTCCCTACATCCTGTGATGTTGTGTCCTCGCGTTGCACTGGCAGCGCCGCGCGCAATTCCTCCTCCCGCTGCCCCCTCCCCATCCGCCCCTCCCCCCATCCCTGCCTTTGCCGTTCACTCGTTTCGTGGCCCCACAGGGAGCTCCACCGAATGCTCCAGCGGCAGGCTCCGCATGGCGCACCCGCACCCGATTCGGCACACCGCTCGCACGCTCCGTGGCGCCTTAGGGAGCTCCACCGAAGGGCCCAGCGGCAGGGTCCGCATGCCATACCCGCACCCGATTGGGCGCACCCCTCACGCGCTTCGTGGCCCCATAGAGAGCTTCATCGAAGAGCCCAGCGGCAGGGTCCGCATGGCGCTCCCGCACACAATGCGGCGCACCCCTCACACGCTTCGTGGCCCCAGGGGGAGCTCCACCGAAGTGCCCAGCGGCAGGGTCCGCATGGCATACCCGCACCCGACTCGGTACACCCCTCGCACGCTCGGTGGCCCCACAGAAAGTTCCACCGAAGGACCCAGCTATCGAGCGCATGGCGCTCCCGCCCCCGATTCGGCATAACCCTCACACGTTTCGTGGCCCTATAGGGAGCTCCACCGAGTGCCCCAGCGGTAGGGCCCGCACGCCACTAGGCCTATTCCGGCACACCTCTCACACGTCTCGTGGCCCCACAGGGAGCTCCACTGAAAGCGATACCTATGCGACCACCCTGCGGGTGATAAGGAGGTTGTGGGGGGGTGGGGGGAGGGGGGGGTTCATGACGACAACTGTGTTGAACGTGGTGATGATGGGCGACGATGGTGTGGATGGCGTGGCGGATTGTTTTGTTGTTCCTTCGCTTGGGCGGCTTGTGTCGTTCGGTTTGCCGCTGCGCGATGATGAACAACCGGCGGGACAATGATGAGCAACCATGATGAGCAACCGGCGGGACAATGATGAGCAACCATGATGAGCAACCATGATGAGCAACCATGATGAGCAACCATGATGAGCAACCGGCGGGACAATGATGAGCAACCATGATGAGCAACCGGCGGGACAATGATGAGCAACCAGGATGAGCAATCATGACGAGCAACCGGCGGGCAACCGACGGGACAATGCGGGCCACCGCTTGACAACACCGGGGGGGAGAAACATTTGTGTTGGCGGACCCCTAGCGACAGCAGAGTGAATTCCTCTCGCTGGCCCACGCAGCTTCGCCTCGCCCGCACGCACGGCACGAGCACGAACTCGAAACTCGATTTCCCGGTGGGGGGACTCCGTTACACTGCGATCTCACCCCCCAACCTCCGATTTTTCAAGTGCGACAATCACAACTGCATGTGTTGGGTCCTTCGCCCAGATCGTTTGTTCTCTAGCACGGTGCGTCCAGAGCTGCGGCCTCTGTATTTCTGCACGTCACCGGTCCCCTCCGACCTTCTCCGCAGCCGCCAGCGCGCCCCTTCTGCCCGGACCCCTTTACTTTGACACCGCACCTGTCCGCCCCACCCCCCCTCGGCAGCCAGCCCTCCTTCCCTTCCCCCGCCAGCCAACGCGCCCCCTCCGCCCCGACACTTTTCCTTTGGCACGGCACTGGCGCCGCGCACGACCTCCCCCCCCTCCGCAGCCAGCCCACGTTCCCCTCCCCAGCCAGCCAGCACGCCCCCCTCCCCCTCCTCCGCAGCCAGCCCACCCCTCCCTTCTCCGCCAACCAGCGCGCCCCATCCGCCCCGACCATGTAATTTGGGCACGGCACCGGCGCCGCGGACGCCCCCCTTCCCTCTTTCCCCCCCCCAGCCCAACCCCCCCCCTTTCTCCGGAAACCAGCGCGCCCCATTCGTCCCGACCACCTGATTTGGGCACGGCGCCGGCGCCGCGCACGCCCCCCCCCCGCGGCCCCTCCCAGCCAGCCCACCTTCCCCTCCGCCGCCAGCCAGCGCAACCCCGACCCTTTTGGTTTGGCAAGGCCCCGGCGCCGCGCACGCCCCCCCCCCCCTCCGCAGCCAGCCCAGCTCCCCTTCCCCCGCCAGCCAGCAAACACCCTCAGCCCCGATCCTTTAATTTCAGCACGGCACCTGCGCCGCGCACGCCCCTCCCCCTCCGCAGCGAACCCACCTCATAACGCACAATCGTTCCCCTGACCCAGGGGGCGTCGGGACAAGGGCAATGACCGCTATGCGCCAAACGATAACAAAAAAAACAATCTCGCCTGCCTCTCCTGGAGGGGGCGAGAACAGGGACCATGACCAAGACTGGATACGGAAACTTCGTGCCGATCTTTTACACCGTCCATCTTGTCGCGAACAGGCGACGGCCGGCGAGGACCATGACCAAGATCGGCGTCGACAAGATCCCGCGGCACCTTGGTCATGGTCGGCGTAATTAACCCCTCCAGATCTCCCCTGCTCCTTCCGCACCTCGGCAGGGGGGCATCGGCTCAGGGGGGGTACGCATCGACCCCCAATCGCCCACTGATCGCCGATCGGGGCCCGACAGCCCGTATTGGAGGCCCATCGCCGATCTCTCGGCGATGTATCGCTGGCTCTGGCAGGTGCCGCCCCCGGGCCAGCCCCCCCCCCTGATTGCTACTTTTTGGACGCCCGAAATGGGCACGGAAAGAATGGGTACAATGCCCAACAACAAATGTTGCCCCAAACCAACAGCGGCCGCTGTTGCGCAGGCTGCCTCCTGTCTCAAACGGACACAGGCCGCGGCTGCGCGGACAGCGAGTCCTGTTCAGAATGAGCAGGAACTGCTGTTGGGCACCGTACCCATTCTTTCCGTACCCATTCTGGGCGTCCAGAAGTACGGCAGGTTCGTGTCGTGCCGACCCCAGCGTTGGTTTTTGACACCGCGGGGATCGTTCAACCTTGACCGATCGGCCACATCGATCGATTCTGGGTCGCCGTCGGCGTTCAACCTTGAACGCCCGCACTGGGGTCGCCGCTGGTCGACACGACGCAAACCTTGAACGATCGGCCGTTTCCGAAACGTCCAAATCGTTCCACATCGAACGATTCTGGGTCGCCTGCGGCGTTCAAGGTTGAACGCCGCTGGCGGGTTCGCCGCCGGTCGACACGACACTAACCTACCGTACTTGCCATCGCTGACGGGACACGCGTCCCTGTCCGGGGCCTCGCGCTCCGTGGAGCCCGTGCGGGGAACTTCTCATCGGGGCGCACCCCTCGGGCAGCACGGGGCCCCTTCCCCGGCGCAGCTCGCACACAGTTGCCACATTTAGTGAGGTCCTAACGCTCTGCATACTCTAACAAATGATACTACGACACGTGAAAAAAGTAGGGTGTTTTGTGCCCTGCTTTGCACCGCATGTGTTGGTTGTCAGTGGTGATCGTGGTCGCTCGCGGCGCGGTGCCCCGAATGTGTCGGGCGCGGTGCCACGCACGAGAGGACCGTGCTCGCGCCGATGGTTCCGGCGTTGCCGCCCAGTCTCCCAGGGAGGCCCCAAATCGAATCGATGAGTCGGATCGGCACTCGAAGTGGATCGTGCATCGGCGGAAATCGGCAGCCGAGTCGGGAAAAGTCGGATCAGCGGAAACCGGCAGGCTCGTGGGCCTCCATCTAAAAATCGGAACCCAAATCGGAATCCAAAGTCGAATCGAATCGGAATCGGAAGCCATCGAAATCGAATCGGATCGAATCGGAGGAATCGAAATGAGCCCTGATCTCACAATCAATCAGACATCTGACGTGCTTATACCTGCAAGTCTTCTGCATCTATGTGTTAGTAACACGCGCTCAACGTTTGCCTCGGCTTTCCATCTTACCTTCCTGCGTTCCCTATCGCACCCATTGTTTCTCACACACTTCCCATTCGCATAACAGGCGTGCCATGTACACCGCTCGAAGTTATGATTCCTTTGTTGTAGTCCCGATGGGTTGCCAACATACAGTCGGGGCGTTGACCTAAGGAACCTTAATTAAGGAACGAGGCCCCTTTTTTCCATAAGTTAAACTCAGATTTACAATTGAAAACCTAATTACTCCGACGGAAGGACCCCACATGAGAATCTCTTTAGCTTGCATGGGGGTATCCTCCTGCCCCTTCCCTTCTCCCACCTACTCTTGCCTCCTCGTTCTCCTCCTGTCTGCTCCTCCTCCTGCCTCAACCCCTGCCTCTTCCTCCTCTTCTTGCCTCCTCCACCTCCTCCCCCTCCCCCTCGTTATGCTTCCTCCCCCCCATTCCCCCTGCCCCTCCTGCCTCCTGCCTCCTCCTCCTGCTCTCCCTCTCCCTTCTCCTCCTCCTCCTCCTCCTCCTCCTCATCCCCTGTCCTCCTCCTCTCCCTCTCCCTCATCCGCTTCCTCCTCCTCCTCCTCCTCCTCCTCCTCCTCGTTTCCATATTCCTCCCCCCTCCTCCCCCCCCCTCCTCCTCCTCCTCCTCCTCCTCCTCCTCCTCCTCCTCCTCCTCCTGCCTCCTCCTTAGGCCTCCTGCCCCCTCCTGGGGCCTCCTGGGGCCTCTTGGGGCCTCCTGGAGCCTTCTGGGCCTTCCGGGACCTACTGGGGCCTCCTCGGGCATTCCTCCTCCTCCTTTTCCTCCTCGTCCTTCCTCCCCTCAGCCTCTTCCTCTTCCTGCTTTCCTGTCTCGTCCTGCATCATCCCTCCTCCTTTTCCTGGCAATCCTCCTCCTCCTCGTCCTCGTGCGGAACACGACCCAGAGGAAACGCACGACGTGCGTCCCAGCCGATACGCGCCGGAGGACGACCCAGAGGAAGCGCGCGCCGGAGGATGACCCGGAGGAACCACGTGAGCTGCGGGACCCATAGGAAGGCTCCCGCCTGACGCGTCCTCACAATTCACTCACAGACGAGGGTCCCGCTTGATACTTCTCCAAATTCAGACCTGAGGAGCCCAAAAGTGACGACAGTTACACGAATCCGATGACCCGCTCGGATTAGTAACATGATCTGCGGGCCCCATAGGGAGGGGGCTCCCGCCTGAGACTTCCTCGCAATTCACTCACAGACGAGGTTCCCGCTTGATACTTCCTCCAAATTCAGACCTGAGGATCCCAAAAGTGACGACAGTTACAGGAATCCGATGACCCGCTCGGATTAGTAACATGATCTGCGGGCCCCATAGGGAGGGGGCTCCCGCCTGAGACTTCCTCGCAATTCACTCACAGACGAGGCTCCCGCTTGATACTTCCTCCAAATTCAGACCTGAGGAGCCCAAAAGTGACGACAGTTACAGGAATCCGATGACCCGCTCGGATTAGTAACATGATCTGCGGGCCCCATAGGGAGGGGGCTCCCGCCTGAGACTTCCTCACAATTCACTCACAGACGAGGCTCCCGCTTGATACTTCCTCCAAATTCAGACCTGAGGAGCCCAAAAGTGACGACAGTTACAAGAATCCGATGACCCGCTCGGATTAATAACATGATCTGCGGGCCCCATAGGGAGGGGGCTCCCGCCTGACGCGTCCTCACAATTCACTCACAGACGAGGGTCCCGCTTGATACTTCTTCCAAATTCAGACCTGAGGAGCCCAAAAGTGACGACAGTTACAGGAATCCGATGACCCGCTCGGATTAGTAACATGATCTGCGGGCCCCATAGGGAGGGGGCTCCCGCCTGAGACTTCCTCGCAATTCACTCACAGACGAGGCTCCCGCTTGATACTTCCTCCAAATTCAGACCTGAGGAGCCCAAAAGTGACGACTGTTATATGAATCCGATGACCCGCTCGGATTAGTATCATGACCTGCGGGCCCCATAGGGAGGGGGCTCCCGCCTGAGACTTCCTCACAATTCACTCACAGACGAGGCTCCCTCTTGGTGGATGATGGTGATGGGATGATGACGACGGTGTTTGATGATGATATATGATTGATGATGATGATGATGATGATGATGATGATGATGATGATGATGATGATGATGATGATGATGATGATGATGATGATGATGATGATGATGATGATGATGATGATGATGATGGTGGTGGTGATGATGACGACGTGATGATGATGATGGTGGTGATGATGAGTGCTGATGGTAAGTGCTCGTGCGATTCTGATGGTAAATGGTGGTGATGATGATGGGGACGAAGTGGTGAGTCAGCGAGTAGTGATGATGATGATGATGATGATGATGATGATGATCGTTCGATGCCGATGATGGTGAGTGATCGTGCGATGGTGATGGTGATGCTGATGGTGATGATGATGATGATGATGATGATGGGGAGAGTGATGATGGTGATGGTGATGATGATGCGGAGGAGGAAGCAAAGAGGAGCAGAGGAGAGGGAGGAGGACGAGAGATCGTGCGCGGAGGGTGTGCAGAGAAAACAAGAACCCCACTTAGGATGTGAGGAAGAAAAACCAAGGAACTGTAAAACAATCAAGGAACACCGAGCCCCGTCCCAACGAACAGGGTTCCTTCTTCAGCGCCCCGACTGTACGGCCATGTCAAAAACGGAACACTTTAGAAACCGACGAACATTGTGCCATGGGGAAAGGAATGAATTATGAGCGTGATTGTGTGCCTCTCACCGGGCCTACTGGTCCTGTCCACGTACCCACATACGGTGGCCAGGCCAAGTTGTTTTGAACGTGCCCCGCCAATTCTGATCTGGCGGTTTCGATTTAATGGCGCGTCCAGGGAAAGTGCGCGAGTCACGCTACTCTCACACTCGGTCCCGACCTCTTTCCATGGTTCCGCGCTTCGTCACATCTGTGTCGAACTTGTTATCACGCCAACTTCGCAAACGTCCCGCCGATGCTCTACCATGAATCTCCAACATGAACACCATCTGAACAAAATGGGAACCCACGCGGATGGCAGAAAGCAAGAAGGAAAGATGAAGGAACGATCGAAATAATCGTATCGGGAAAAAAACTGCGACGCCTCCTGGAAACCGTCGGAACCGGTACGCCGCGCGACGCCATAGTAAAGACAGCGCGGACGCCGTGGGGCACGACAATGCACCATCAGACGTGCTGAGACACTGCGGGCCTGGAAAAAGAAAGTGGAGCGATGTGATACAAGGAAGGAGTGGAGAAGTTATAAATGGGTAGCATACCTACGAAAGAGCAGGTTTAGACACGAGAGACTCATAGAAGGTGGGATGGAGTAGGGGAAGCAATCGAAAACTACTCATGCGCAGCTGGTAAGCCGCGGTCCGTCCATGGTGCCTCCTTTGGGCCTCGTATTGAAAGACACCTACGATGTGAACATGGTCAGTCCGACCAACATACGCCAAGCAGTGGTCAAGACTGCAGGGGGACCAAAAAAAGATGATGTAACACTGGCGAGCCACACTA
This sequence comes from Prorocentrum cordatum, assembly GCA_963575745.1. Taxonomy (NCBI): domain Eukaryota; class Dinophyceae; order Prorocentrales; family Prorocentraceae; genus Prorocentrum; species Prorocentrum cordatum. The sequence continues at coordinate 487,221 of CAUYUJ010003747.1, forward strand.
TACAAAGACAGCGGAACGGTAGCCACCCGCTGAGAGAGAGAGAGGGAAAGACAGAGACAGAGAGACAGAGAGCAGAGGGAGAGAAAGAGGGAGAGAGAAAGAGAGACACAGAGAGAGGCAGACGAAAAGGCAGACAGCCCGACAGACAGACAGGCAGAGAATGAAAGACAGGGAGGGAGAAGGATTTGGAAGATTTGGGAGAGGGAGACCACACGCACACGGCAGACGAAACACGATCGGGGACGAGAAAGGAGGAATGAGAGATTGGAGATGGCTGGCTGACCCTAAATAATGAACACATGAACGAATCATAAAAAAATTATGGTGCTCGGGTTTGGACACACACGGTGATTCTCCAACGGGCGGGGAATTTCCGCAAACTTCTCAAATCCGCGCGCGCATGTGTCATTCAATTCACTGTTCGTGCACATCGATTGGTTTGCAAAATTGCGTGCGCAAAAAAATCTGTCGTTAAGTTCGCAAAGTTCCACCACAAGACAACGCGAAGCAGCCCTGGAGAAACGCCAAATATAGCATGCAGATGAGCGCGAGACCGTCAAGTGCGCCAAGCCAACGCGTAGAACTGCGCTCACGTAAACTTCGTAGAAGTCGCAAGCTGGAGTGGAAGGAAACGGGGACCATGAAAAAGACTAAACGCGGTAACGTCGTGTGGATCTTGGTCACCGTCCATCTTGGTCAGCGTCAGTTCGTGGATCGCCCTCGCAAGTTGGCGACGGCCGACCTGGACCATTTCCAAGGTCGACATTGACAAGATTCCGCGGTCCCCGCGCTGCTTCCCTCAATCAACGTGGTTCCTTCAGCGTGCAGAAGATCACGAGGCCGTCAAACGCGCAGAACAAAAAGAACGCAATTGTGCCCGCGTGCGCAATTTTAGTACTGTACATCATTCTGCGCGCAGAAGGGCCCAAGGCCCCTTAAGCGCGCAAACGAAACAATTGAACTATATATAAGTGCCCGCGCGCACTTATATATATATATATATATATATATAGATAGATAGTAAACTTCGGAAGGTTCGCTCCAACAGCGTGCAGAAAACACGATCCGTCAAGCGGGCAAAGCAAACACGCAAATTCAGGCGAGCACGTAAAGTTCGTACCTGTCCCTTGACGGCGCCTAGACGCCTAGACGAGCGCGGGCCTTCCAGCGCTCAAAGGGAAAACGTAAGTATGCGCGCTCACGTACATGTCCCTTGACGGCGCCTAGACGCCTAGACGAGCGCGGGCCTTCCAGCGCTCAAAGGGAAAACGTAAGTATGCGCGCTCGCGTACATGCTGAATTTGCTTCGTAACCTCCCCTCGGTCAGCGACTAGAAGACCACGAGGCCGTCAAGCAGACAAAACAAGCACGTAAACAAATCCTGCACTTCGCTCGCGTAGCGCCTGAGAGCACGGGCCGTCCCACGCGCCGAAGAAACACGTCAAAGTGCTTGCTTGCTTGGGTTTTTGTCAATTTAAAAACTTCTCTCGCCCAACGACTGGGACGAACACGAAGCCGGCAACCAGAAACAGCAAATGTACGCACGCGCGCACATGTCATAGATTTCGCTTGTGCAGTGCCTGAATAGCGCGAGGCCGTCATGCGTCAGGCTGTGTGGCGGAGTTTGTCGTGCTCCCTGCACCAGATCCAGTTTCCAGTCTCCAATGTTACAGTGTTGATTTCTGTTTCCCCCTGTAAATTGGCACTGGCCGCGCGAGGGGGGGGGGCCGAAAAGCGTCCAATGACTTTGCCATGAAAGGTGATCCGAATTTCTGGCGGGCCATGGAACACATGAGAATACACAAGACTCGAGCCCCCGAGGTCACGATTTCTAATACACTACGCTACGCTCGCGCCCCCGAGGCCACGACCCCTTGCAAAATCATGATCGATTCGCGCTCCCGACGCCGTAATCACCTGCAAATCAACCCGCCATCGCGCTCCCGAGGCCACGATCCCATGAGAAATGTACGTCGCGTCGTCCCCGAAGCCACGATCCCTCGCCCCCGAGGGCACGATCCCGTGCAAAGCAAACAACATTCGCGCCTCCGAGTCCACGATCCCATGTGCACGACGCCGAGCCCCCGAGGCCACGACCTCTTGTGAATGACGCCGCGATCGCGTTCCCGAGGCCACTGTCCCTCGTAAATCGCACCGCGCGCATGGCCCCGAGGCCCCGACCCATAGCACATTACAGCACGTTCGCGCCCCCGAGGCCACGACACCTCCTGGGTAGTCGAAGCCAATCTGGCGCCAATCTGGCAGGCCCAATCTGGCAAACGGGGGCAATCTGGCGAGGGAGCCAACGCGAATCCAGTCTGGCGAATAACCCAAATCGTCCAGTTTGGCCAGGCCAGATTGGCCCTTGGGGCCCAATCCAATCTGATAGTCTGGCCTTCGACTACCCAGACCTCGCAAGTTTTCGCTAAAGTCGCGCCCCCGAGGCCACGATCCCCTGCAAATTGCGCCACACCAGCGCCCCCGAGGCTGCGATCCCCCTCAGCATCTCAACCTGCGCTGCTGACCGCCAGCCGTCCTCGCATGACCCCCCCTGATGTCTTCAAGACAGGGCCCAGGAATCCCACTACAGCTCTGACAAAGCCCATTATGATGGGGAGGGGGCCAGCGGCAGGGGGCGAAGCCCTTACGGATGAACAAATGGGTGCACGCGGAGATTGCGCAAATGTTGCGAAGCTGGCTGCATCGACGAGACGATCAGCACCAGGCCGCCAGGCGGACAAAGAAGAGCGCGAGGCCGTCCAGCGCGCAAAGAAAGCACTTACATTCGCGCTCGAATCAATTCATCAAATGTCATGGATTTTGCACCTGCAGCGCCAAGAAGAGCAAGAGGACGTCAGGCGAAGAAAGCGAACAAGTAAACTTTCGCACGTACGTAGGGTCCAGCAGATGTCTGCCACTTTGCTCCTAAAGCGCCCTAAAAAAGGCGAGGCCATCAAACGGACAAAAAAACATACGAAACTGTACGCGCGCACGTAAATCCCGAGAATTCGGGAACGCATGTCTACACTTCTGTGAACCACTCCGTTGATTCCGGGAACTGAACACATGTTGTAAACTTCCACGCGCGCTGAATAAATCATGTGGATTACGAACTTCTGCTAATTGCGGGACGCACGAATACGCGAATGAATGTGCGGCGGTGTCTAAGCCCACGAAATAGGCTTTGAGAGCATCGAGCTCATTCTCGAACGAAGAACGGTGCGATGCCCGGCGGCAAACGATGTTCAAAACCGACAACGACCAGGGTTGGGCAGGGGGCCCGTTGCCTTAACGTCCGCGGCGATACCAACAACGGGTCATCTTCGAAACTGCGAGAGACTGCTGCTGGCTTGCGTCCCCACTCTTTCCGTATCCGCTTCGGTCAGTCACACCGAGAGGACAAGGATGGGACGCAGAAGAACAACATTTAATTAGTTGTTCCTGCTGGAAGCACCAGTCCGACACAAACATGCAACATACACAAATTATACGATACGCTTTCCAAAGCGTTGTGGCCAATAAGCACCCGCCACTATAAGACTTCTGAACGTGTGCGGCGCCCCTACGGGGCCGTGCTGCTTGGGTGATGCCGAGAGGAGGACGAAGAGGAGGGAGGGGGGGAGGGAGGGAGGGAAAAGGCGGGGACGCCACTGAGAGGCTCGTTTTTCACCGCCCTTCCTCCGCGCCAAGCTGAGAGGCGACGGTGGGGGGGGGGGGGCAGACTGGTCTACTCTGTAAGAATGGTTTTTTGAAGGCAGATCTGCCTTCAAAAAACTGGTCTACTCTGTAAGAACGATTCTTTGAAGGCAGATATGCCCTCAAAAAATCTGTAAGAACGGTTTTTTTGAAGGCAGATCTGCCTTCAAAAAACTGGTCTACTCTGCAAGAACGATTTTTTGAAGGCAGATCTGCCCTCAAAAAATCTGTAAGAACGGTTTTTTGAAGGCAGATCTGCCTTCAAAAAACTGGTCTACTCTGCAAGAACGATTTTTTGAAGGCAGATCTGCCTCCAAAAAACCTGTCAGAACGGTTTTTTGAAAGGCAGATCTGCCTTCAAAAACCGTTCTCACAGAGTAGCCCAGCGGGGGAAAGCGTCGACCTGGAATCGGCGAGGCCTCGCCGAGGGGTCGGCGGTAGGCCCCGGACCGACAGCGGCACCGCGCATGTTCCTGATGCGCAGCGGGCCATCGGGCCCCTGACTAGCACCGGTTGAGCGAGGCCATTGGGGGGTCGAGGCATCCCCCCTCTGAGCCCATCCCCCCCCCCCCCCTAACGTTGCCCCCGAGTGCTCGCCCTCGCCGTGCCCGCTTCGACCGCTCCGAGAGGGGGAGGACGAGGAGGGCCGAGGATAGGGAGGAGGGGCGGGAGGAAGGCAGGAGGCAGGGGCACGGTGGACCCAGACACCTCCGACACGATTTTTTTTTTACGCCCAACATCTTCCACAGCTCTGATGTAGCATTGAATCCGCATCCCCTCAAGGGGGCTTTGACGGCACCCATCGTCAAGGCCAGAATGACGCTGTGTGTGTGCATCCCAACGAGGTCCAACCGACCATTAAATAGACACCTCCGACACGATGTCTTCGACCCGCGGCCCCAAAGCTCCCCGACCCCTTGCCCAGGGGTGGTCTTCCGCCCAGGGTCTGTGTGTTGATGGCCGTGCGGCCCGAGGACCGGGCCCCTGGATGCCAGAATCGAGGATAAAACGCCGAGATTGAAACATCACGTCGTCGGAAGACGAGGAGGGGAGGGAGGGGGAGGGTGGGGGGGCAGGGGAGGGGAGGAGGGGAGGAGGGAGAGGGGAGGAGGGAGGAGGGGGAGGGGAGGGGAAGGGGAGGGAGGGGAGGAGGAGGGAGGGAGGAGGGGAGGAGGGAGGGAGGGGTGGGAGGAGGGGAGGGGTGGAGGAGGAGGGGGGGGGGGGGGAGGAGGAGGGGAGGAGGGGGGGAGGGAGGGGAGGGGGGGAGGGTGGGGGGGCAGAAGGGTACCGATACCGCTATGCCACGGCCCCCTCCTGGGGCGGACTGCGACCAGAATTTCCAGAAGAGTTCAGCCCTGGCGACGAGAGCTCTCCAGGACGGGAAGCGATACTGATATCGCTGCCTACTCTGACGAGGGGGAGCGAGGAGGGAAAAGGCGGAGGCGTGGCGGAGAAGGTCACCTCACACCGCCCTTCCCAGTAATCCGACTTCACGAGCAAATGCAACATCGCAGAAAATCACGAAAGGATAAACCCGATGATTCTGATGCATCGCTCGAGCCGGACCGATCTGCGATGGCCCCAGGTCCCGAAACCCGGCGAACATAACCTGGGTGAAAACATTGCAACGCCCCTATCTCAGGAGGGTCGCACCGCCCTTGGTCCGCGCCGAGGCTGGCGAGGGCTCCGGGGGGCCAGAAGTGATCGAGAGCCTCCGTCGTGATGTTCCACCACGCGAGGAGGTGGGGGGACTCCTGAGGAGGGGGAGCGAGGAGGGGCGACAGGGGATGTGTCGACCCCATCCCCGACGTCGTGGAGCTCCCGAGGTGGGCCAGACATCTGGGGCCCCGCTCGGGGAGATACGAGACGAGGGGGCGCCCCTCCTCGATGCTCCAGACTTCGTAACAAATGGGAGGGGGTCTGGACCCTCCAAGACAAGCCATTCCAGACCTCCCCCGTGGGAGAACCCTCCAAAACATCGTCCCCAGACCCCCCCAGGCCCTCCAAGATAGCCTGGAAGAGACACCCCCCCCGAAATGAGACCTCCCTCCCTGTATTACGAAATCTGGAGTAGGCGTGCGTCCGAATGGCCACCCGGGGTGGCCCCCCCTCGGAGCGCCCCGCTGCTCCGTGGAGGAGCCCGGGGCCGTGGGGCGAGGCGCCGCCTGCGCAGGGAGGCGGCGGGGGCACCGGAGGCGCAGCTCACCGCACACCGCCCCCTCGCCCGCGCCGCACCAGTGACTACCTACCCACCCCAACCCAGCCCGAAGACCCGAATTTCGGGTTGGGGGGGGGTAAGGGTTCCACGCGTGTTTTTTCGATGTTCCCCGACCCCCCCCCCCAGTAGAAATCGAGGGTAAATCTGAGCCTTCGGGTTGGGTTGGGGTGGTTTGGTGGGTGGTGAGCATCCCGGGCGGGGGCCCGAGCAGGATGCGGTCAGAGGGTCGCGCCGCACCGCCGATGCCTCGGCGACGCTGCTCGACGTGGAGGCCGGCCTTCTCCACGCCGCCGATGCATCGCAAGCGTCGCCGAGGCGTCGGCGATGCATCGGCGATGCATCGGCGGTGCGGCGCCATCCTGCAGCCCCATCTACTCGAACCCCATCTGTTGTGCTGCATCCTCAGAGGGCCTTCTCTGTCCCGTCGCGGCCCTACCCGCGTCGAATCCGTGTCGAATCCATGTCGGCCTCGTCGGATCCGTGTCGAAGCCGTGTCAAATCCGCGTCGACTGCCCGCCAAATCCGCGTCGAGGCCGCATCGAGCCCGCGCGTCGGGCACAATAAATTTCACACCACCTTTGGGGACAGTCGAGGCCCCCCGAAGATGCAACGTGACATCTGGGAGACCTCCAGGCACGCTCTGCCCAGCGCGGCCGCCGCGTCTTGTGCAGAGACCGACCGTCCCGGCATCCCTATAGGCCTACCACGAAATTGTCTTCGAACCCCAACATGCTCTAAGAACAGACACAATGCTCTTAGAACACAAACCCGAAGTGTGCAAACACGACAGCCTCGGCCAGCAATGCTCTGAGAGCACTCCGCGCAAAAGCCAGAAAAGGTTCTCAGCAGATTCTTTGGTTCAGAGCGTGAATTACCTACCCCGCTTTCGCTTCCAGGCAAAACCAAGTCATACCACGCGCCTCCTCGTCAAGCGGCCTGACCAGTACAGGCCGTAGTTTGGCATCGTTTGGTATCTCTTGGAAGCGAGGGTGTTCAAAAGCGAGGTAGGTTTGTTTGCCCCCTATTGGTGGGCCTCTGGGCAGGCCAGGACGCCTCGCCTCTGCTCGAGCGTCGGGGCTATAGCCGCGCCGGCGGGGCTCCGCTCCGGCCGCTAGCTGGCGAGCGGCGGCGGGGACGTGTCCGGCACGCCCCGGCTCGGCGGCTCGAGCTGGCCGCGCCTGCGGGCGCGGCGGGGGGGCCTCCCATAGGCGCTTCCAAAAAGGCAGGGGGCGGCGGTGATTCGCCGTAGGCGTCTTAGATCCGCCGCCCCCTGTCGATTCATCGCAGGGGTGCCTGGCGTGCTAGATCCTCTCGGTGTTGGTTTTGGTTCTTTTTCCCAAAGAACTCCCCCTGGGGACGGCCTCAGAGGCCTCCCGGATGGGGTCGGAGCAGATGGGGTCGGAGGATCGCGCCGCATCGGCGACGCATCGGCGACGCATCGGCGATGCACCGGCGATGCACCGGCGATGCACCGGCGACGCATCGTCGACGCCGGCGAGGGATCGGCGCCATCGGCGTGAAGCAGATCGGGCTGAACATCGAGCCGCATCGGCAATGCATCGGCGATGCTGTGCGACCCTCCGAACCCGTCTACTCCGACCCCATCTGGGAGGCCTAGAGGCCTGGAAACCTGCGCAGAGAGAGAGGAACAGCTACCGACGCTGCCAGCCTTCCCTCGTTGCCACGGCGGGCTTCGACTCGAAGTGCTGGTCGGAGGTTACCCCCGGAGAGGTCAGGGGAGCGGCGGCGTGGGTACCTGTCCCCCCGCCTACACCGCGCAACACCGCTCCACGACTCCGGGCGGGAGGGTTCGCGTCCGATCCATGGGAGCATCTGGGGAACGAGCTCAGCGACGAAAAGAAACGAGTTTCACGCGAGATGCCATAGCGACCTCACGCCGCAGGTACCCCCATGCCCCCTCGAGGCAGCCGCCCCGGGCGCCCGGGCGTCGTGCACGGGGATACATACATATATATATATATATATATATATATATATACATATGTGTGGGTGTGTGCGTGTATGAATGTATGCAAGTATGCAAGTATGATGGTATATATATATATATATATATGAGTTGTGTGTGTGCAGATGTCCATGTATGCATGTATGTATGTATGTATGTATGTATGTATGGATGGATGGATGGATGGATGGATGGATGGATGGATGGATGTATATATGTATGTATATATGTATGTATATATGTATGGATGTATGTGTGTATGTATGTATGTATGTATGTATGTATGTATGTATGTATGTATGTATGTATGTGAGGACGGATGTACGTGTGGATGTGTGCATGTATATGTGTAAATGCGTGTACGTGTGTTTGTGTCAATGTATGTGTGTATGTATGCATGTGTGTATGTCGGTAGGTAGGTAGGTAGGTAGGTAGGTAGGTAGGTAGGTAGGTCGGTAGGTAGGTAGGTAGGTAGGTTAATAGGTAGTTAGGTAGATAGGTGGGAGGTAGGTGTGTAGATATTGTGTATGTGTGTATGTAGGTAGGTAGGTAGGTAGGTATGTAGGTATGTATACATGGGTGCGTGTATGTATGCATGCGCGTGTATATACATATTATATATATAATGTACATGTATATATGTATGCGTATGCATGCATGTCTGCAAATATGAATGGGTGGATGTTTATGGATGAGCATGCGTATGTGGGTATGTAGGTATGCATGTATGTGTGTGTGCATGTGTGGATGCATGCATATGTATAGCTAGGTTGAGCATACCTACATAATTGTTCCTTCTCGAATAGTATCATAGGGCCCCCCCGTACATAAATTCGGCCCTGGGCGCTCCAATCGGGAAGAATTTCCAAATTTGGGTTGCGGGGGCCCCTCCAGGCCAACCAAGACGCCAAAGCAGGCCCAGGATCGCTTCCCGGACGGTCCCGCGGAGCACCGAAACGGCCCAACATCGCTTCAGAACGCCCAAGCTGGTCTCAGGACGGCCCACAATGCCCCCAAGGCATACCACGAGAGCCCGAAAATGGCCCCCCAAAGAGGGCCACAAATGCCAAAATCGATGGATCGTCCAAGAATTATCGATCGATATTAACGTTCCCGCTTTTTCGAGCCTCCGACCACGCAAGACGGCCCAAGAGGCCCCCAAAATCGCCCCAAGACGGCCTAAGGTGCTCTGAAAAGGACCCCAAGACGGCCCCAAATGGCCCTCAAAACGGCCCAAGAGAGCCCCAAGACAACCCAAGACGCCCCGCAATACGGCCCACGAGGGCCCCAAGAAGGACAACCCGAACTGCCATGTCGAGTTTTGCCCCCCAACATGGCCCCGGAGACAGCCAAAGGGCCCCCAAGGCGCCCCCAGAGGCCCCCCCAAGACAAAGCCCCCAGGGCGTCTTCAGACGACCCACCAGGGAAGCCCCAGAAATGCTTCGATGATCTGATCTAGGGGGCCCCCAAGAGACACCAAGAAGTCTCCCATACAGGCCTCTGCAAGTCCCTCACGTTCCACAGGTCCCACAGGTCTCGCAGGTCTCAGAGGCCCCACAGGTCCCGCACATTCCACAGGTCCAACAGGTCCCACAGGTCTCGCAAGCCCCCCAAGTCTCACAGGTCTCGCAGGTCCCCCAGGTGCCAAGGGTCTAGCAAGCCCGAAAAGTCCCAAAGGTCCCACATGTCCCCAAGGTCCCACAGGTCCAACAAGTACCACAGATGTCGAAGGTCCACCAGGTCCCATAGGCCCTACATGTGTAAAAAATCCAACAGGGGCCACAGGTCCGACGGGTCTAACTGGTCTCGCTGATCTCGCAGGCCCTACACGTCCCACAGGTTCACTGGTCCCACAGGCCCCATGGGTCCAACAGGTCTCGCATGTCCAACAAGTCGCACAGGCCCCACAGGTCCCACAAGTGTCGCACGTTTCGCGGGCTCCACAGGCACAACAGGTCCCACGGGTCCCACAGGTCCCGCACGTTCCACATGTCCCAAAGGTATCGCAGCTATCGTAGGTACCACAAGTACCACAAGCACCACAAATCTTACAGGTCCTACTACAGGTGTCGAAGGCCCCACAATTCCCACAGGTGTAGCAAGTCCCATGGGTCCCACAGGTCCCGCAGATGCCGCAGGTCCAGTACAACCGCAAGTCCCACGAATACACCAAGTCCCATGGGCCACCTTTCCTGCTATGAGAAAGACTTGCTGAGGTAATCGTGCTTTCCGTGTTGTCAGAACTCCTCTCCCAAGATTGACATGCTGTGCCCGATCCAACCGTCCAGCGTGTCGTGCTCTCCGAGAGGAGGAGGCAGAGGCGGAGGAGAAGGAGGACGGGGCGCATCAGTTCTAGCTCCAGCTCCAGTTCCAGCTCCAGCTCATCCAGCTCGAGCCAAGCTCCAGCCCAAGCCCCATGAAGCATGAACCCCAGGGAGCTTCTCGTTCCTGTTGAAAACGACGAGCCCCGTATGCTGTTCAAACACCATGAGACATGCGACCACATGACACTCATGAACAATACAAACCTCGTGCGCCCTAGAGTATTTCGGGAACATTCCAGACCCGTGGCGCCCACCACCTCGAAAAACTCTGGGACCGCGCCAATTAACGACAATGGCGGTCGCAACGCACCTCGCTGGCGCCGTGCGACTAAGATTGAGACGGCGAAGCGTAGCGAGCCGGTAAAACATTGCGCATGTATTTGTATAGATATTCCGATCTATGTATACATACAGACATCTGTTCTGATATATACATACAAATGCACATACATATGAATATATCTATATATATATGTGACTCCTGATGTTGGTGTGGTGCCCCCGCCTTCACTCAAACGTACCCTTCCCTCATCGCCCACCACTCCCCAGACCCCCCACACCCCGCGGCGCTTGTATGGCGTCAGGCCGTAGAGTGAGAACATGATGTCCAAGTCGAACACCCTCCCATCGGCTACTGGCGGTCTGCACTCCTTTGCCCATTCCTGCTCGCCGTCCCCCACCTCCCCTTCATCCGCCCCGCCCCCCTCCTTCCCCTCCTACACGTTCCCCTCCTGATTCCCCGCATTCCCCTCCTTCAGATCCTTCTTATCCTCCTGTTCCCTGTCCACTTCCGCCCCCTCTTCCTCCTCCTCCTCCTCCTCCTCCTCCTCCTCCTCCTGCTCCTCCTCCTCCTCCTTTTCCTCCTCCTCCTTTTCCTCCTCCTATACGGCTACTACTATACCAAGGTGGAGAGTTTGGGGGAAGAGGAGGAGGAGAAGGAGGAGAAGGATGAGGAGGCTGAGGGATGAGCAGGGAGGAGGGGTGATGGAGGAGAGAGGAAGGGAGCGGGATGAGGGGTGACGGAGGAGATGGATGAGAATGGGTAGCCACCTGAGACGGTACTCCAATGGATTTGCTGGCACCTGAATCAACAAAACGCTTTCCATGAATGGTGGTATTCTGTCGCACCTGTGCGCAATAAGTGGGCCACGCTTTTTCAGAGAAATAACACCGTGGGCAATGGTGAGTAGGTGCGGCTCGCATGCGGTAAGAGGCCGTCGTGCTGTCAAACGTGCATGTGAGCATGTGCAGTATTATCGGCCCTGTCTGCGCTGCTAAGCCAAGCTGTGCGATACGATCTGAACAAATACGCTCAGATGGCCGTTCGATGCGAAAGCCGCACAGCCGCGTCCGATTCGAGCGGGGATGGCAGAGGGAAACTAAAGCAATGAAACTCTGGCATTGAACAGGGCAAGTGCGATGATCGGGGAGAGTTGCCGAAGCTGGGCTGCACAACATGAGGTCAAGACGTATGGGACTGCGTGCGCAAGGATGCGTGAGGAGGCTGCCCCCAGAAACTGGAAGGGCCAGCCCTGTGAACTTCTTCCAGCTTCCATGCGGTGTCCATCAGACGGCGCAGCCGACGCAATGGCCCCTCGTCCTCCTACAGTCCCTTCCTCTCTCCGGCCGGGGCGGCCGAATGCCGGTCCAAGAGTCTCGCGAGGAGCGCCGAAAGTTTATGCCTATGCAGTGCGATGTCTTCTCCGATCTCCTCCTCCTCCTCCTCCTCCTCCTCCACTTCCTCCCCTGTCTTGTTCTTATCCTCCCCCTCATCCAGTATCCGTCCCGCGCAGAGCGCCGAGCATGTATAGTTATGCAGTTGTTGTCTTCGTCGATATGATGCTCCGTCTTGTCCTCCTCCTCATCAACCATGTATCCCTCCCGCGCAGAGCGTCGACACTTTGTGACTACGCAATTCGAAAAATGTGTCGAATCCTCCTCCTCCTCCTGCGGCTTGTCCTCATCCTCCGCATCCCTTGATCCCTCCCTCGCAGAGCGCCGAAAAGGCATGTGTATGCAGATCCTTGTCTTTATCGGTATCCTCCTCATCAACATCATCATCATCATCATCATCATCATCATCATCATCATCATCATCATCATCATCATCATCATCAGCCTCCGTCTTGTCCTCCTCCTCCTCCTCCGCCTCCTCCTCATCAGCATCATCATCAGCAGCAGCATCCTCATCCTCGTCATGATCAGCATCATCATCAGCATCATCAGCATCATCAGCAGCAGCCTGAACACCATCATCCGAATCATCAACATCATCAGCATCAGCATCATCATCAGCAGCATCATCAGCAGGATCATGACTACCATCATCGTCATCAACATAATCCTCATCATCATTACCATCAGTAGCACCAGCATCAGCATACATCAGCATCACCAGCATTATCACCATCGGCATCATCAGCACCACCATCAGCATCGTCGTCATCGGCATCTTCATCATCATCCTGATCCTCATCATCAGCAGACGCATCATCCGTATCATCAGCAGCAGCACCAGCTTCATCAGCAGCAGCAGCATGATCAGTATAATCATCCGCAGCATCAGCATCAACAACATCATCGTCGGCATCATCATCAGCATCAACATCATCATCAGCATAATCAGCATCATCATCGTCATCATCATCGTCATCGTCGTCGTGGTCTTCATCATCATCATCAACAACAACAGCAGCAATATCGACGCCAGCATCATCATCAGCAGCAGCATCATTATAAACAGGATCAGTATCCTCATCATTTGCATCATCATCATCATCATCATCATCATCATCAGCATCATCATCATCACCATCAGCAGCAGCATAAACAGCATCATCATTACCATCATCAACATCGTCAGCAACAACAACATCCGTCTTCTGCGTCACCTCGGACCGTATCCTTCTCCGCCTCCTCCTCCTCCTGCTCCTCCTCCTCCAAATTCCCCCCCTCCTCCTCCTCCTCCTCCTCCTCCTCCTCCTCATCCTCCTCCTCTTCCATCTCCTCCTTCTCCTCCTCCTCCTCCTCCTCCTGCTCCTCCTCCTCCTCCTCCTCCTCCTCCTCCTCCTCCTCCCTGTTGTCCTGCCCCGTCTTATCTTCCCCTTCTCCTTCCTCCTCCTCCTCCTCCTCCTCCTTCCCCTTCTCCCTCCTCAACCGCCTCCTCCTTCCTCCTCCCTCCCCCGCTGACTCGGGTTCGTGCTCGTGCTCGGCCCCCTGCTCGTAGTGGAAGATCGTGTCCATGACCGACGCGCGTGCCTGCGCGAAGCGCGGCGGAGGAGGGAGAATGCACAGGCAAAACGCCCTACGATAGGAGCTCGACCACAAGAGATCGTCCGCAAGAAACCCAACCCTAAGACCCCAGGACGTGCATTGACTCTTGGCGTGGGCAAGTCACGCCATAGCAAAACCATCGAAAAAAATCAGGGCACCCTGGAGGCAAGCTTTCGCTGTGCCATGGATTACGGATCCGTGGATCTGGCGCGCGGGGGCCTGATCAACGGATCGGGGATGGCAACTCGGAAACACGGGGCCAGCGCCGCCTGATTTTGCAACGGAGCGCGCCCATCCTTCACGGAGAAGGAGCCCGTCGCTAATCCACTCGCCGTCGTTCATGCTTGCACTTCCGTGAGAGGAGAGAGGAAGACAGAGAGAGAAAGGGGGAAACAAGTGAGCCCGGCGCGACCCTAATTAATGGAAAGGCTATTGCATGTGCGCATCGCTTGCAGCATCGTTTGGCGTTGCTTGGCGTTGCTTGGCGTCGATTGGCCTTGCTTGATTGCTCGGCATTGCTTGGCACTGCTTGACATTGCGTGGCGTTGCTTTGTATGGGTTGGCATGGGTTGGCATGGCTTGGCATTGCTTGGCATTGCTTGGCATTGCCTGGCATTGCCTGGCATTGCTTGGCATTGCTTGACATTGTTTGGCACTGATTGACACTGGTTGGCATTGCTTGGCACTCCTTGGCTTTTCGTGGCATTGCTTGGCATTTGCCGTTGTTGGGCATTGCTTGGCATGGCTTGGGAGTGTTTGGCACTGGTTGGCACTGGTTGGCATTGCGTGGCATTGCTTTGTATGGGTTAGCATTGCTTTGCATTGAGTTGCGTTGCTTGGCATTGATTGGCATTGCTTGGCATTGCTTGGCATTGCTTGGCGCTGCTTGGCGTTGCGTGGCATTGCTTCGCATGGATTGGCATTGCTTTGGACTGATTGACGTCGCTTGGCATTGCTTGGCGTTCCATAGCGCTGCTTGACATTACGTGGAATTGCGTTGCTTTCCTTGGCATTGCTTGGTTTTTCTTGGCGTTGCTTGGCATTGTTTGGCATTGCTTTGCAATGCTGGGGAACCCTAGAAAAAAGCGGGGAACCCGAGGAACCAATTCAAATTATCCGAGGACCAGGAACGCCGGGGAACCCAAGAAACCACCAGGGAACGGGCAACGTAAGAATACGAGGCACCCAGGGCAGGGAGACCGCGGAACCTGGGGAACCCAGGGAACGTCCGGGGAACGGGCTACGCAAGAATACGAAGCGCTGGGGCCAGGGAGCCCGAGGAACCTGGGGAACCCCAGGAACCTCCTGGGAATGGGCACAATAAGAACACCAGGCACCAACCTGTCAACAAACATGAATCCCAGGCAAGCCTAATCGGGGAAAAAAAGCCGGAAAGAGGAGGGTTTGGAGCTGTCGGTGGAGCTCAGGCGCCCGCCAATCCAGGGGGAGGAGGTTATGGGGCGCTTGGTGGAGCTCAGGTCCCCCGCTGCTCCTGGGAAGGGGGGGCGGGGGGGGGGGGCCGACGAGGAGGAAGACGACGAGGAAGAAGAAGAAGAAGAAGCAGCAGAAGAAGAACAAGAGGAAGGAGCAGAAGAGGAAGACGAAGGAGAAGAGGGGAGGAAGGCGACGAGGAAGAACCAGAGAAGGGAGGACGAGAGAGGAGGGAACGGCGACGGAGGGAGGCCTGCCCGCGAAACGCACCGCCCCCCGCAGCCCGCCCCCCCCACCCCACCTGGCTCCGCCCGGCGACGCCCCGACACACACACACACACACACGCACACACACACACACACACACATATATGTATATAGATCAATATATAGATCAATATATATATATATATACATATATATATACACACAAGACTGCATTGGCGCCTCGCGCCATGCGCTCAGTTCCGGACCCTCCCCGGCAAAGCAGTAAATCATCGCATGCTTCCGCAAAGGGGGGCCTCGAGGCCTGGACGGACGACCGGCTCGATCTTCTGACATCCCTGGCGCCTGCTGACGCCGCATTCGCCCGATGCGCTAGCACGCTTGCTCGCAGGAGTGGGGAAGGAGTGTTTTGTTTTCACGCGAGAAGGTCCTTTGAGGAAGTAAGGAGCGTTCCCATGACACGCCGAAGAAGTCGCAGTAGCTCCGGACAAATCGATTGTTGGTAGCTTCCTGACTGCCTGGAGGGCTCCAGGCACTCAGGGAATCTTCGATCGTCGAACTTCGAATCCAGATCCATTGCCTGTCTCTCTCAATCGAAGAACTTAAGCCTCGAGCCTCGAGCCTCAACCGTCGGGTCAGCTCGATGTACTTCTTAGGAGAACGCCGTCCGGGCGTTTTTGGTGCTCTTTTAGGCCGTCCTGGGGCCGTATTGGGCCGTCCTTGGGCCTTCTTGGGCCGTCTTGGGGAGCTGGGGCCCCCCAGGGGTCTTCTGAAGCCATCTAGGGCCTTCTTTGGGGCCTCCAATGGTCTTCTTTGGGGTCTCCCATGGCTTTCGTGGGTCTCTCTTGGGAGCCTTCTGGGGGCATCTTGGGCTTATTGCGGGCAGTCTCGGGATTATCTGGGGCAGTCTTGGGGCCCTCTTGGGCCGCCTTCAAACCCTCTGGGGGGCCTCTTAGGCCGTCTTGGGGCGATATCGAGGGCCCATCGGGCCGTCTTGGACGCTGCGAAGACCAAAACAGCGGATATGTTTGAATTATACCGTTCCCCCCCCCCCCGATGGGAACGATCTTTGCTTCTGCGGGGCTCTCTTAACAGCCTCCTTAAGAATATAACGTGTACGTGTATATACACATTCGGCGGTGGACAAACCTGCCTTTCGCAAACCTCCCCTCAGTGAAGACGGCCTGGGACCGAAACCGACGGACCTGGACCCACAAAAATGACGGACGCGACGCCCTCTCGCGAACCGAACACGGCCAAGTCCTGAATCGACGCGTCAGGGTGGGAGGTCTAGCAACCTCCGACACTTACGCCTTACGTCGCAGCGCGGCAGGAGCAATCCGCACGCGCGCCGGGGCATGGCGGGAAGCGGCACCGCTCTCTGTCCGGCAGCGAGAGCGGCAAAAAAACACAACAGGTGGCGACGTCCGCACCCCGTAACCCGCCAGTCGGGAGAAGCAGGGTGGAAGCATTCAGCAGGAAGGCGGGTGAAGGATAGATTGGCCCGGCGCAAAAGTAGCAGGAACAGCAATACCATACACGTCGTTCCTTTCTGATCGTGCTCATTTCTGAGTGTGCTCGTTTCTGATTGTTCCTGGCCCCCTAGTGGCCAGGAAGAGGCCCAGGATGGAACAATTAGAAATGGAAGGAT
The DNA here is from genome assembly GCA_963575745.1 of Prorocentrum cordatum. Classification (NCBI taxonomy): domain Eukaryota; class Dinophyceae; order Prorocentrales; family Prorocentraceae; genus Prorocentrum; species Prorocentrum cordatum. The sequence goes on from CAUYUJ010003747.1 coordinate 504,005, forward strand.
CTTGCCCCCCAAAAAAATCAAAGAACTTTCGAATACTTAGAAATGAACAGCGTGTAGGTGGAAGCATGTAGCAGGAAAGCGGATCAAGTATAGATTGGCCCGCCTTCAAAGCTAGCAAAAACAACAATAACATATAGATCATTGGAGTAGCAAGGCGCTCGAAGCAGATTGGGATGTGGGAATCCAACAAACAAGCTCTCAACGACCAGCGCATACGTGTCCGACCACGGACCCATTGCTACCCGTCGCTCCTGTGCCGTCTTCGGCGATCTTCGGACGTCATCGGGCGGTCTTCGGCGGTCTTCGGCGGTTTCTGGCGGTCTTCGGCGGTGCCTGGCGGTCTCTTGCGGTTCCCAGCAGTCTTCGGCGCGAAATGGATAGTTGTGTTCAACAGGGGGCCCATGATCGAACACCTAAGAACCCTAATTACGTACCCCCACCAGCAATCGAAACCGATGTGACGCGGGGGTAGAATTCGGCTTTCGTCACGTGTCCGGCGAATTCCGAACCCTACCTGCGCCGCCCATCCAATTGCCTGAATCATGGATCGGCCAGGGTGAAAGTCGGATTTCGCCACCGAGCAAAAAACAAACACTCGGAGGGAGCATGCTGCCCGCCCGCATGATCGTCACCAGCCCGAGAATCAAGACAGCAGGACCAGCCCCCTTCCCTTCCGAGCCCAAACCCAGAACACCGCATCAGATTCGCACGTGGTGGACGCGTGCGGCTGGTGGACTTCGAATCTCTCGCTTGACGTCCCCCCTGTGCCGCCCCCGCCAGCCCGCCCCCCGAGATTGTTGTGCATGGTTTCCGGTAACGGTCGTTACCCAGGAGACGTGGGGAAAGGGGGCTTGGGCCTCAGGTTATCAACGGTAACGCTCGGGCGGGGTGGAGCATCTCTGGACGGGGGTGAGCTGCGATCGCCATATTATGCACCCGAGCACCAGCATGAGGGGGGGCGAGGTCCAGACCACCCCCCTCCTTTCGAGCGTCACCGTTGCCCGGCATTTACCTTTGTTTCACCCGAAGAGGAATTCACCCGTTTGAGTTCACCCGTTTGACTTCACCCCTGTTACGTGCATACGTTTAGTTCCACCCGTTTCACTTCGTCTGGTGTACATTCGCCCAGGTGTAAATTCATCCGGTTTTACTTCGCCCGGATTAAAGTCATCTGGTTCGAATTCGCCCCGTTTACGCTCATCTTCTCCGAACCCGCCCGGCTGAATTCCATCCCCTCCCCCCGGACAACCTTGGGGGGCAGGGGCTTGGCCCCATCAGCGACCGCCGGATGAAAAAAAAAAAAAAAACTCCCCCACCCCACCGCGAGCTGCCCTCGCTGAAGGGGCCGTGGGACAGACAAATAGATAAACACAAATAAAAGGATTCACCATACTTTCCCATATTTTCTGGGGTTTCGTCTTCCCCCCCACTTCCCATATTTTCCCGTATTTTCTGTGGAATCGACGAGTCATTGTGTCTGTGTGTTTTCTCCACTCCTGACTCGCTGGAGCTTCTGAGCGAACATCGGCGCCGGCGGCCAGCCGAGCCGTTCTGCACCAGCTCGAGAGGGCCCTGCGCGATGCCCCCCCCCTCTCCCAACCACGGACGTCGCACTTCCCCTCGCGGCGATTCGCCAGAGGACTCGGATGGTGGCCAAGAGAAAGAGACCAACCGCAGAAGGGCCCCACAACGGGGGGAGCCCGGAAGCCCCAGACCGCCCAGTCCGGCGGCTGTTTCGCCCGAGACTTGCTCGCAGTGTACTCGCGAGAATCGCGTGCTCGCCTCAGTGGCGCTGCATGTCTGATCGCGGCGGCCACGATCCGTCGGAAAGAAATGCACTACGGTGCACATGGCCGTGCCCTCGCCCCTGTCCCTGTTGCATCTTTCGCAGGAAAGCGCTAGGAGCGCCTAGCAATGCACGATTTCACTAGCAGACCTCCTGCTCCTCGGACCGCCTCTTCACCTTTGCTGCAATCAGGGTGCTGTGCTGGGGTAGTGTTTCACCTCGAGGACCTCCAGATGTCTAGACCACTTCCTAGGGACGGGCTCTTTGTCTTGAGCCGTTGTTTGACGGTCCTGGGGCCTGGTGAGGGCCCCTAGGGTCAGGTCGGGCATGACCTCCTACAGGCGGATTTTGAAAAACACTGTCTTGCAAAAAAAACTCAACGGTAGAACGAGCAATCGTCCCCATGCAGCGTATTTTTTGCGACTTTTCTTGAATATTCCTCCTGTTGAGGCACATGCCCAACATAACCCTAGAAGCCAAATGAGTCAACAACCTCCCGTCGCGTTTTTGTTCACGACGTATCTGGGGGGGGTCCTGGGCCGTTTCTGGGCTTTCTTGGGAGCCTCTTCGGCCGTCTTGGAGCGATCTGAAGGGCCTTTGACGCCGTCCGGGACCGTGGGAGGCGGAACATGCGAGAGCGCAAATATGTTTCAAAAACCAGTGGAAAATGTATGATGCTCGGTTTATGAAGCCATTTGGAGGGGCCTCTGGAGGCGCTCTTGGGGCGGCGGCGTCGTCGGCCGTCCTGAAGCCATCTTGGGCGTGTCCGGGGCCTCTTGGGGCTGCCTTAGCAATATTTAGGGCCTTCTTGGCGTGTCGTGGCGTGTTTGGAAACGGGCCCGGGCAATACCGGGAGCCCTGGGACGCCCCAAATATCCCCATGGGGGCACGGCGCCAGCCCGGCCCCCCCCCCCGCCCACTCCGATATATATATATATATATATATATATATATATATATATATATGTGTGTGGATACACACATATACATACGTATACATGTCTAACAGTTAAAATGTGTGTGGGTATATATATATGTGAAAAACGGGAAAATCGCAACACGGATGTTCAACAAAAGCGCGCGCGTTCTTGCAATTTCTTAAGAAAAACACAAGTTGTTCAACATATCCATAAGAATGCGACCTAGGGGGCGTCGCGCGCGCGCATGTCAAGATCGTTCGAACGCCCTTGCGCGCGTGCTGGGGCGGCACGACCCGTGTCAAATAAACCATGCGAGCCATTCTCGCGCGCGTCTGCCGCGCGCGCATGTCGAATTTCTTCCAAAACCTCCATCACCGACGCGAAAACGCCGTCATCGTCGTCGGCGTGATCAGCATCGGCGCCGTCACTGGCTGCCCCGTCATCGCTGTCAGCATCGTCACCAGCATCGCTACGACCATCATCGTGTCTACTCTTGTCGACGTTGCCATGGTGCCGCGCCCAACCATGCCGCCGACTCGCACTGAAGTGCTGGCTGGGATGTGCCGAGCGGTCAGCGCCACCACGTTCGCGTCGGTCGCGCCAAACTAGTTGGCCGCTGCGCGCGCGAGCATGCGCGGCCGCAAAGATGCACCAGCCAACACCCAGCACTCATCGCAATCGCTTCCGCATGGAGTTTGCAAACCAAGTTGCGGGTGAATGGGCGAAATGTTTGCGCGAGCAGTGGAGTGGACAACTTCAAGTTGAGCATTGGTGAATTCTCGTTTCTAAAAACAGAGTAAGATCCCCCCCCCCCCCCTGGCGTTATCAATCCCCCTTTCGGGTATGTACATCATATATGATTATGACAACATGTCCATCCTAAATATGAACTTACACTATCCCAGACCGGCCGGTATCCCCCCCCCCCCGAGGTTCCCTTGTAAAAAACACAATGCGGTGACATTTGTTGTTCTAACATAACACTTGTCCGCGAATCCCTTCCAAAAAATGAGACGAAGTGCACACGCGCGCGTCGTCGCGCGCGCATGCCGAAATCCTTCAAAAACCTTCGATGCCGGAAGGATTTCGCAATCGAGTTTTCAAACAGAAAAACACAGGGTTTCGTAACACTGATTGACTTAAAAAGCTTCCGCCCGAGCTCTTGCGAATCTTAAGAAAACCATAGGTTTTTCAAGATTTTCACAAGATGCTAACAAACGGGCTTCGCGCGCGAGCATGTCGAAATCTGTCGAACGCCCTTGCGCGTGTGCCGTCGCGAGAAACCTCTGCAAAAAATGAAACAAAGTGCAGACGCGCGCGTCGTCGCGTGCGTATGCCGAAATCCTTCGAAACCCATCGGTTTCGGAAGGATTTCAGAATCGGGTGTCCAAAAAACAAACAAAAACCCAATTTTTCGCAACACGGACTTTCAACAAAAGCGTGCGCGCGCGTTCTTGCGTCGTCGTCGTCGTCGTCGCCGTCCCCCCTCCTCCCGCGTCGTCGTCGTCGTCGCCTACATCGTTCTCTGTCTTTCATCGTGTTCGTCGTCGTCGTCGTCCTCTTTGGCGTCGTGGTCGTTTCCGTCGTCGTTGTCGCCGTGGTCGTCCTTCCTGCTCCTCCCTCGTCGTCGTCGTCGTTGTCGTCGGCGTCTCGCCGTCGTCCCTCCTACTTCGTCGCCGTCGTCGTCGTCGTCGTTGTCGTCGTCGTCGTCGTCTTCCCTCCTCCCTCGTCGTTGTCGTCGTCGGCGTCGCCATCCTTCCTCCTGCTTCGTCGTTCGCGTCGTCGCCGTCCTCCCTCCTCCCTCGTCGTTGTCGTCGTTGTCGTCGTTGTCGCCGTCGTCGTCCTCCCTCCTCCGTGGTTGTCGTCGTCGTCGTCGGCGTCGTCGTCGTCGTCGGTGTCGTCGTCGTTGTCGTCGTCGAAGTCGTTGGAGACGTCGTCGGTGTCGTCGTAGTCGGTGTCGGCGGCGCCGTCGTCGTCGTTGTCGTTGTCGTCGTCGGCGTCGGTGTCGCGGCCAAGTGCCATATGGTACCCACCGTCACGGTCTTGTCGTAAGAGGTATTGCGACCAAGTTGCGGGTGGGAGGGTGGGGTGTTTCCACGAGCAGTGGAGAGGACAGCTTCAAGACCGTCAACAATTAATTGCACCACGTATATTCTCCTTTTTTATATTTTTTAATACAAAAAAAGGACTCTACCCCCCCCCCCCCCTGCGTGGTCCGCCCCCCCCTTTCGGGTATGTAAGCCATATATGGTTATGACCACATGTCCATCCTGAATATAAATCTGCACTATCCTAGGGGGGCCGGGATCGCTACCCCCGAGGTTCCCTTTGTTTTTATATATATATATATATATATATACTAATAATATATATATATATATATATATATATATAAAAAAAAAAAAAAAAAAAAAAAAAAAAAAAAAAAAAAAAAAAAAAAAAAAAAAAAAAAAAAAAAAAAAAAAAGCGGGGACATCCTCTGCTCTTACATTAGACTCTTCCACGAACCCCTCGACAAAAAAAAAAAAAAAAATGCACACGCGCGCGTCGTCGCGCGCGCATGCCGAAATCCTTCAAAAACCTTCGGTACCGGAAGGATTTCGCAATCGAGTTTTCGTACAAAACTCTCGCAACACTGATTTTGCAAAAAAAGTTTACGCGCGAGCTCTAGCGAAATCTTAAGAAAACCATTGTTTTTTTCAAGATGACAAGATGCTAACAAACGGGTTTCGCGCGCGCATGTCGAAATCTGTCGAACGCCCTTGCGCGTGTGCCGTCGCGAGAAACCTCTGCAAAAAAACGAAGTGCAGACGCACGCGTCGTCGCGCGCGTATGCCGAAATCTGTCAAAACCCATCGGTGTCGGAAGGACTTCAAAATCGTGTGTCAAAGAACAAACAAAAACACACGGTTTCGCAACATGGGTTTTCAACAAAAGCGAGCGCGCGCGCTCTTGCGTCGTCGTCGTCGTCGCCGTCCTACCTCCTCCCGCGTCGTCGTCGTCGTCGCCTACGTCGTCCTCTGTCTTTCATCGTGTTCGTCGTCGTCGTCCTCTTTGGCGTCGTGGTCGTTTCCGTCGTCGTTGTCGCCGTGGTCGTCCTTCCTCCTCCTCCCTTGTCGTCGTCGTCGTCCGTCGTCGGCGTCTCGTCGTCGTCCCTCCTATTTCGTCGCCGTCGTCGTCGTCGTCGTCGTTGTCGTCGTCGTCGTCTTCCCTCCTCCCTCGTCGTTGTCGTCGTCGGCGTCGCCATCCTTCTCCTTCTTCGTCGTTCGCGTCGTCGCCGTCCTCCCTCCTCCCTCCTCGTTGTCGTCGTCGTCGTCGTCTTCCCTCCTCCCTCGTCGTCGTCGTCTTCGTTGGCGACGTCGTCGTCGTCGTCGTCGTCGGCGTCGGCGTCGTCTTCGTCCTCGTCGTCGTCGACGTCGGCGTCGTCGTCGTCGCCACCGTCGTCGTCGTCGTCGTCGTCGGCGTCGTCGTCGTCGTCGTCGACGTCGTCGTCGTCGTAGTCGTAGGCGTCGTCGTCGTCGGCGTCGTCATCGTCGTCGTCGTCGGCGTCGGCGTCGTCGTCGTCGTCGGTATCGTCGTCGTTGTCGTTTTCGGCGTCGTCGTCGTCGTTGTCGTCGTCGTGGAAGTCGTCGGAGGCGTTGTCGGTGTCGTCGTAGTCGTTGTCGTTGGTGTCGTCGTTGTCGGTCTTAAGAAGTTTTGCAAACCAAGTTGCGGGTGGGTGGGTGGGATGTTTGCAAGAGCATGGGATGTGTCAAATCATAAGAGAAGAAACAATTCTCTTTTCTGAAAACAGCATAGACTCTCCCCCCCCTGGCGTTATCGGTACCCCTTTTCGGGTATGTAAATCAAATATGATTCTGACCACATGTCCATCCTAAATATGAATTTACACTATCCCAGGGCGGCCGGTATCCCCCCCCGAGGTTCTCTTGTAAAAAAGACACTATGCGGTGACATTTCTTGTTCTAACATAGCACTTGTTCGCGAATCCCTTGCAAAGAATAGGACGAAGTGCACACGCGCGCGTCGTTGCGCGCGCACGCCGAAATTCTTCAAACATCTTCGGTGCCCGAAGGATTAAACATGCAAAAACACAAGGTTTCGCAACACTGACTTGCTAAACAAGCTTCCGCGCGAGCTCTTGCGAAATCTTAAGAAAACCATGGTTTTTCAAGATGTTCACAAAATGCTAACGAACGGGCTTCGCGCGCGGAAGTCGAAATCTGTCGAACGCCCTTGCGCGTGTGCCGTCGCGAGAATCCTCTGCAAAAAACGGGACGAAGTGCAGACGCGCGCAACGTCGCGCGCGTATGCCGAAATCTTTCAAAACCCTTCGGGTTCGGAAGGATTTCAAAATCGTGTGGCCAAAAAACCTACAAAAACCAAGCTTTCGCAACACGCATTTGGTCAACGAAAGCGAGCGCGCGCGCTCTTGCGTCGTCGTCGTCGTCGTCGTCGTCGTCGCCGTCCTCCCTCCTCCCGCGTCGTCGTCGTCGTCGCCTACGTCGTCCTCCGTCTTTCCTCGTGTTCGTCGTCGTCGTCCTCTTTGGCGTCGTGGTCGTTTCCGTCGTCGCTGTCGCCGTGGTCGTCCTTCCTCCTCCTCCCTCGTCGTCGTCGTCGTCCGTCGTCGGCGTTTCGTCGTCGTCCCTCCTACTTCGTCGCCGTCGTCGTCCTCGTCGTTGTCGTCGTCGTCTTCCCTCCTCCCTCGTCGTTGTCGTCGTCGGCATCGCCGTCCTTCCTCCTTCTTCGTCGTTCGCGTCGTCGCCGTCCTCCCTCCTCCCTCGTCGTTGTCGTCGTTGTCGTCGTTGTCGCCGTCGTCGTCCTTCATCCTCCCTCGTCGTCGCCTTCGTTGGCGTCGTCGTCGCCGTCTTCGTCGTCGTCGGCGTCGCCGTCGGTGTCGTCGTCGAAGTCGTCGGAGACGTCGTCGGTGTCGTCGTCGTCGTTGTCGTCGGTGTCGTCGTAGTCGGTCTTAAAAGGTTTTGCAAACAAAGTTGTGGGTGGGTGGGTGGGATGTTTGCGCGAGCAGTGGAGATGACGACTTCAGCAGAGTGGATTGCACCACACAGATTGCACCGCATAGAGTGCATTGCATAGGTTGCACCGCGTAGATTCTCCTTTCTCAAAACAAAATAGGATCTATCCCACCCCGGCGTGATCGCTACCCCTTTCGGGTATGTAAATCATATATGATTCTGACCACATGTCCATCCGATATATGAATTTACACTATCCCCGGGGGGCCGGGTTCCCCCCCCTGAGGTTCCCTTCTATAAAAAAACTATGCAGTGACATTATTTGTTCTAACATAGCTCTTTGTCACTAATCCCTTGCAAAGAACGGGACGAAGTGCACACGCGCGCGTCGTCGCGCGCGCATGCCGACATCCTTCAAAAACCTTCGGTGCCGGAAGGATGTCTCAATCGAGTTTCCAAAAAAACATACAAAAACACAGGGTTTCGCAACACTGACTTGCTAAAAAAGCTTCCGCGCGAGCTCTTGCGAAATCTTATGACAACCATAAGTTTTTCAAGATATTCACAAAATGCTACCAAACGGGCTTCGCGCGCGCGCATGTCGAAATCTGTCGAACGCCCTTGCGCGTGTGCCGTCGCGAGAATCCTATCCAAAAAACGGGACGAAGTGCAGACGCGCGCGTCGTCGCGCGCGTATGCCGAAATCCTTCAAAACCCTTCGGTTTCGGAAGGATTTCAAAATCGTGTGGCCAAAAAACCTACAAAAACAAGGGTTTCGCAACACGGATGTTCAACAAAAGCGAGCGCGCGCGCTCTTGCGTCGTCGTCGTCGTCGTCGCCGTCCTCCCTCCTGCCGCGTCGTCGTCGTCGTCGCCTACGTCGTCCTCTGTCTTTCCTCGTGTTCGTCGTCGTCGTCCTCTTTGGCGTCGTGGTCGTTTCCGTCGTCGCTGTCGCCGTGGTCGTCCTTACTCCTTCTCCCTCGTCGTCGTCGTCCGTCGTCGGCGTTTCGTCGTCGTCCCTCCTATTTCGTCGCCGTCGTCGTCGTCGTCGTCGTCTTCCCTCCGTCGTTGTCGTCGGCGTCGCCGTCCTTCCTCCTTCTTCGTCGTTCGCGTCGTCGCCGTCCTCCCTCCTCCCTCGTCGTTGTCGTCGTTGTCGTCGTTGTCGCCGTCGTCGTCCTTCCTCCTCCCTCGTCGTCGTCTTCGTTGGCGTCGTCGTCGTCTTCGTCGTCATCGGCGTCGCCGTCGGTGTCGTCGTCGAAGTCGTCGGAGACGTCGTCGGTGTCGTCGTCGTCGTTGTCGTCGGTGTCGTCGTAGTCGGTCTCAAGAGGTTTTGCAAACCAAGCTGCGGGTGGGTGGGTGGGATGTTTGCAAGAGCAGTGGCGACGACGTCTTCAAGTTCAGCAGAGTGGATTGCACCACATAGATTGCACCGCATATATATATATATATATATATATATATATTGCATTACACAGGTTGCACCGCGTAGGTTGCGCCACATAGATCGCACCGCCTGGATTGCACCGCATGTATTGCATCACATACGTTGCATCGCAGACATTGCACCACACAAGTGGCACCGCATGGACCGCAGGAGCCCACGGCTCGGGGCCCACGCTGGCTGCCACTACCTGCGTCTTCGGGGAAAGCTTACAACACACTCCTCAGAAGGCCGGGGGACTTCTGAGCCTTCCGAGACTGCCCGCCCCCTCTCACTTAGGGGGCCGCATGCGAACCCTACCCCTACCCCTACCCCCGAACCCTACCCCTACCCCCTACCCCATCACCGACCACCCGTGCATCGGCGATACATCGGTGACGTCGGCGATGCATCGGCGGCCTCGGCGTGGAGACCATCGGGCTCCACATCGAGCACCATCGCCGATGCACCGGCGATGCGGCGCGATCCTCCGACCCATCTGCTCCGACCCCATGTGGGGAGCCCATCGGGCGCCGCCCGAGCGACCCCTGGCAAGCCATCCCCTTCCGGCACGTCACCCTCGCCGTTCAAGCCTCCCTCTGGCCACACGCCCACGACGCAGGGCGAGACGAGGGGGACGCCACGGAGAGGGATGGCTTGCCAGGGGTCGGTCAGGCCGCCCCTGAGCCTAGAATCCCGTACGTACACCCCGCGAAATGCTTAAGAAATCATGGGTTAAGAAATTCATAGTCTCAGAACTTGAATAAAAACCCAAAATGTCGATTCAAATCTTAGGATTTACATTAAAGCATTAAGAATAATCGAGACTCTGGCCGAACATTTAAGATTTCTTAAGCATTGTCTAAGGTGTACCCCGAACAAATCACAGCATCGGATCTCTGGGGCCCTCGAGGGAGGGGATGCCGGGGGTCCACTGCCCCGGGCCAATCCGGACCCGGGTCAGTCAGGCCCTGCGAGATCCTGCAGGAGCCTGCGGGGTCCTGCGCCAGAACCCGGGTCGGTGCAGCCCTGGCGCTGCAGGATCCTGCAAGAGCGGGCGCTCTGCCTCGCCCCCCTTTTGCACGGACCCCCGTCCTTCGAGCCCCGAGGCGCGGCCCCGCGGCCCGTCCTGGCGCGCCTGCGCCCCGCGCCCGCCGAGGCCCAGGCAACGTCCGTGGCCCGCGACGCCCCGCTCGCTGTGATCCGCAGCGGCGGAGCCTGCGGAGTGCGTGCTGCGCTGCTCGCCACGGCTGGAGTCACCTCGAAACTCTCATCAGACGCACCCCGGGAGGTCCTGGGGGGGGTAGCGGTATCGGTACCTTTTGGCTGCGGAATGTTGGGGCCTCGTGCCATGGACCTCTGTGATTGTTGCTCTGCCTACAGTCAGAATCGGCAGCAAGGACGCAAGGTAAGGATGCAAAGCCCTTAGACCAACCAAATTGGAGTCCCTTGCATGTCGAAGCTGGCCAAAGATTGGCGAAGGGGCAAGGATGCACGGGTGCCCTTGCGGGAGTACCGCGTTCTGACCATGGATGTCGACTGTATGCTGTGTGGTGGTGTGCTGTCGTCCGAGTGACCTGGCCGAACGTTCTTGCGCAGTGGCTGGTTGCGTGGCTGCAATGGGGCTCCGCGGTGCGGATTCTCGTCGTTCTTGTTCTTGTCAGCGTCGCCCCGCGACACACCCGCGCCTCGACCTTCCCGCGACCCACCAGCGCCATGACGCACCCGCGCTGCGACCCACCAGCGACCCACCCGCGCCGCCCCCCACCCGCGCCCCCCCACTCGTATCCGCAAGTACGGGGGGGACCAGGTAGGACATGCTATGGTGTGGTGTACCCTGCTGCGCTGTGCTGCGCAGCGCTGTGTGGGGGGGGGGGGCGTGTCACGTCTGGTGGTCACGCGGCGCGATGCGAGCGCCAGGCTGCGACGAGGCCCATGTGGGCGGTGGTCCGCTTTGGTGCGCAGTGCCACGCTGTCGGCGATGCGGCAATGCTGTGCTGCGCTGCCCGAAGATAAGAGAGAACCCCCCCGCTTGGACCGCGCCCGACACGTGTTTCCGCGGGGTACTGGGGCGCCGGCAGCCTACCCGCGCGGCGCGACTAACGGGGGCGGGCGAGCATCGCAGAGCTCGCGAGGCGGATCTCGAGCGCTGCGGCTGCGGCTGCGGCTCTACCGCGCCGAGGCGGGGCCAGCGAGGCGCGAGCCGAACTCGCCCGTGCTGTGTACACAGCGCGCGCAAGGCAGGCTCAGAGATGCCCGTCCTGGCACGACGGCTCAAGGCTGCACCGCAGCACCTGGGGGCGCAAACATGCACCGATGCCGCTACTCTTAAGTCGGGCTGGTCCCACCACAGCAGGAAGCTCTAAACACAGCAAAACGAATCGTCTGGGGACGATTCTTCTGGTATTGTTTGAATGTGTTTGACTATCTGTCGTTCTTCGTCCAAAACCCCCCTGTTGGAAGACACGCCCGGCCGAACGCTGCTCCCCAGACCTCTCCGAGCGATGCGCTCTGGCCATGACCTCGAGGAGAGAGAGCCCGCCCGTGGCGCGGCGAGGGCCCTCCGTGACGAGCGGCGGCATCGGTGCCCGCCCCTCCTCCCGAGCACCCGGGCCAGCACTACGCCTCGCGCGCCACGGGCGGCCTGCGGTCCCGCACCGACTGGAGGATCTCAGGGGGCCGCATGCGGACCCTGCCCCCCTACCCCCCACGATTTCTGAGGGGGAGGGTGGGCTTCACTCCGTTCGAGAGCTCCCGAGCGAAGGGAACCCCACCCTCCCCCGCAGAAATCGTGGGGGGTAGGGGTAGGGTTCGCAGGTGGCCCCCTACTCCCGAGCACCCGGGCCAGCACTACGCCTCGCGCGCCACGGGCGGCCTGCGGTCCCGCACCCACTGGAGGATCTGCCGCCGAAGCTCCGGAGTCCGCTGGCAGTCCTCGAGCCTCGGCGGCAGGGCGGCGGTCAGGCCCAGCGTGGGGGGGGCCTGCAGCGACCTGGCCAGCACTGAGCGCTCGAAGACCTGGCCACTGGGCGCACGCACTGGGTCCTGGGGGGGGGGCAAAATGATGCCGATAGCCCCAGATCTCCGACGATTTTTTTGTTTCAATCCTGGCGTTTCCTCGATTTCGACCTCTGTGGCCCTTTTTCTGGCCCTGGCGCCATCAAAAGGGGATCTGGGACGAAAACCTGGCTCCGGGGAAGGGGTCGGGAGCTTCAGGGACGCGGATTGAACGAATCATAACCGCAATTTCCTGGTCCTCTGGTCGGCTCCGACCAAGAAGCCCGCAGCGAATCCGGCCACGGCGACGACGAGATTGATTTATGTTATTCCAAGCCCTCCCTTGGTTGGGTTCTCGTCCTGGATGGAGCAGTGGGGTGCCGACTCTCTCCTCCTTCTCCTCCCGCCCTCTGTCCCCCTCTCGCCTGCCTGCGCCGGTCTGCACCCGCCTGCTGGGGGAGCCAGCTCTGTCCGCCTCTCGCCTGCCTGCTTGGGGGGGCCAGCGCAGTGGGGTCACACGCAGACCCAAACGGGACCTCGCCATCCCTGGGGGGCTGCGAAGTGTGAAACCGTCGCCAGTTTCAAGGACTGCTTGGGGGGGCCAGCGTGGTGGGGTCCCACGCAGACCCGAACGGGACCTCGCCATCCCTGGGGGGCTGCGACGTGTGCAACTGTCGCCATTTTCGAAGGCTGCTGGGCGGGGCAGCACAGTGGGGCCCCACACAGATCCAACTGGGACCTCGCCATCCCTGGGGGCTGCGACGTGTGCAACTGTCCCCACTTTCGAGGGCTGTAGGGGGGGGGCGAGCACAGCGGGGTCCCACGCAGATCCCAAAAAGAACTCGTCCTCATCTCGCTGCTTCTGCCAAGGAGATAATTGTTCCACGCCGATGTCTTCCTTGTGCTTCTCCTTCTCAATAAAATGCCTCCTGGCCTTTTGTACTTCTGTTCTGCGAGTCGGTCACGCACACTTCGCACGACATAGATATCCGCAGTGCACCGTCTCTTGCAGCGTTGCTGTCGCATTATTGTCGGCACGCCTTGTATCATCCCTTGGTGCCGATGGGCCTGGTACGTCGCAAGGCATTTGTTGTCCAGTGCCGGTCGTTGTCCAGGGGAAGGGGTTGGAGCCCCAGGTAGCGGTAACGCTTGGGCGGGGTGGGGCGCGTCAGGGCGGGGGTGCGCTGCGATCGCCATGCACGCGAGCACCAGCATGTGGGGGGGGTCCAGGCCAGAAATGAGACAACTTACAACCAGCAAGAACAAAGTCCAACAACTGGAATACTAATTTCATGCACTGTGACACTACTTCCAACAACTTCAGTGCGCATTCCAACCAACCTACGTGACAAGCCTTACAGGCGTCTTACGGGCATCTCCCAGAGGCGTCTCTGAGAGGCATCTTGTGGGCGTCTCTGAGAGGCGTCTTGCAGACGTCTCTGAGAGGCCTCGTAAAAGCGTCTTACGGGCGTCTTGCGGGCGTCTTGAAGGCGTCTCTGAGAGGCGTCTCGGCGAGGCGTCTTACAGGCGTCTCTGGGAGGCGTCTTACGAGCGTCTCTGAGAGGCGTCTTACAGGCGACTCCGAGAGGCTTCTCTTAGAGGCGTCTTACGTGCAGCTTTGAGAAGCGTCTCAGAGGCGTCTCTGAGAGGCGTCTTACAAGCGCCTCAGAGAGGCACCTGACGCGAATCTGAGAGGCGCCCTACAAGCCCTCACCCCTCAAACCATTAAACCTCATGCCCTTCTTAACCCCTTGAGCCATAATTCCTTAAACACGGAAGCCCTGAAACCTGTCATCCCTTCAACCCTGAAGCCCATAAATCCTGAAGCCCTCAACCCTTAAACACATAAACCCTTAACCTGTAAGCCCTGAGACCCGTAAGCCACTTAAACCCTTAAGCCCATAAACTCTTAAACCCTTAAACCTTAAACCCGATAGACCCATAAATCCGTCAAATAGAACCCTCGGACAACTCTTGAAACTTTAAGCTCTTGAACCGTTAAATACGTAAACGCTGAATACATTGAACTCTGAAACCCTTGAGCCCTTAAGCCTGTAAATCCTCACACATGTAAGCCCTTCAACCCTGAAATCCTCAAGTCCTTGAACACTTAAAGCCCTTAAACCCCACACCCCTTAAAATACAGTCCCTGGACAACCCGTGCCCGGGTTGTCTGGGGATGTTCTAGCTGATATAGATAGATATTACACCTATTCATTAACGCCGCCATCCGCATCTACATCTTGAATTCCACATCATCGCAGGCCGCTTTGGTACACATTCCATCCCAGGCACTCATGCTAGCTTCTGGAACACTTGTGTGCACAAAGAAGCAGCTGCTTCGGAAAGTACTAACATAGCCTCAAAACAACCATCACACAGTGAGGTCACTGGCCAATTGGAATTCGTACCAATTTGGCTTGTCCAAATTGGGGAAAAAGTGCGAATTGATTGGCGTGAGTCCCAGTTGGTACGGGTTCCACCGACATGCGGCTCAGCCCCCCCCCCCACCACGTACGATCGTTACCGTTAGAGGGGGGAGGCTTGGTCCGGTTAACGACTGTTACGCGCCAGAGGATACAAGCAGTACTTCCGAAGGAAGGCAGTGCCGAGAGGCTCGAGAGGGCGGAGGCGGCGGAGGGGCATCCACGATATCAGCATCTGCTCTCTGCCCCGAGGTCCAAGAGCAGGCGGCCGTCGATCGCGCACCGGAAGTGCTCGGGCACGTCCTCTGGCAGAGGACGAACCAGCGGCATGAACATCAACTCTCGGATCTTTGCGCGGATCTCTTGGATCGACGCTGATGGGCCGATTTTCCAACACCACTGCCATGGGTAGGAGAGGGAGGAGGAGGAGGAGGAGGAGGAGGAAAGGCAGGAGGAGGAGGAGGAGGAGCAGGAGAACCTCCCCATCCTCCCTTCGCCCCCGTACTACCTATGGCATCGCACATGGACAATAAGTTCACACCTTGCGGCGCAAGATACCCTCCAGGACCCAAAAAACTCATATCAGAGGTGCGGCACTGGAGAGGGCCCGGTTGGACATAAATATTCACATCCCCGAACCACAACCCATGCTAAAATAAATGTTGATCTCGGAGGCCGCGGGGTGATGGGCATCACCCTCAAGCGTGTGAGGGTTCGAATATTTTGTCCATGTGCTGCAGTGGTGGTGGAGAATTGGCCCACCAGACGCTGACCCCCCGCCCCCCTGGCGCCCGCGCCGGGAGGGGGGGGGGGGGGCGCAGGCGCTGCCGGGCAAGCGCCCCAGCGCCGCTCCGAGAAAAGTCGCCAAAAGATCCGAAGTTCATGGTTGCACGACGTTTTCTTCCAGGGCTTGAGCTGAACAGTGTTTCCGTTTTTGTTGTGTTGTTGTTTTCATTCGTTCTGTCTTCGTTCTGCCTTTGCTGCGTAACGACATCAAACCGAAAACGGTCCACGAAATCGCAAAAAATACAGCTTAGCTCGAGCCCTGTCTTCTTTCCCGACATCCTCCAGGTCGTCCAGCACCTCCGACGTCGTGACTCTCTCGCAGCGTTGAGCCCCAAAGGCCTGGACCACATGCACGGGTCTGGCCTTTCATATCCTGGGTCTTTTGGGACGCCCCCCAGTCGTTAAAGGCTTAACGACTTCTGCCATCCTTCGACTCGCGCTGGAGCGGCCGCGAATTGCTCCAACTTTCCCTGGAGATCTCTGGATTTACCTGGATTTACCCTAATTTATCTCGACTTACCTGGATGTACCTCGATTTATCTGCATTTACCTGGATTTATCTGGCTCGATCCCCACAAGTCGATCGGCGAAGAGTCGACAAGCCCTTAGGGACCCAGGGCCCCGAGAGGGCCCCCGAAGTCCGAGCACTGTCAAAGACTGTGCGCCGACATTCTTTCGGCAAGCGGAGCAATCTGGGGCCCCCAGCCCAGACATCCGCCGAACGAACTCCAGATTTCGTAAAAAAGGGAGGGGGGTCTCATTTCGGGGGGGGTCTCTTCCAGGCTATCTTGGAGGGCCTGGGGGGGTCTGGGGACGATGTTTTGGAGGGTTCTCCCACGGGGGGGGGTCTGAAATGGCTTGTCTTGGAGGGTCCAGACCCCCTCCCATTTATTACGAAATCTGGAGTAACTCTTGCCCCAACCCGCGGCCGCAGAACTCCCAACCCCTCCTGCCCCAGGGGGGAACGTTTCGCCCCAGAACCGTTTCTCGTGGCCCCCCCGGGGACCGCCAGAAACCGAGGAAAAACGGCACGATCACGATACTGCCTTCGAGGACCCCTCTCGCCAGCGTCTGCCTCTCGCGACATCTTGTCCAGCTGCACACCGCGCCTTTCATCCGTTCGGTTTCATCCGTTCTGCTTCCTTATTCCCTTTGCATCCCGGAGCGTCCTCGGATGATGCTCGGCGAAGCCACAACAACAACAACAATAAGAAGAAGAACAACAACAACAACAACAACAACAACAACAACAACAACAACAATAACAACAACAACAACAACAACAACCTCAACAACAACAACAACAACAACAACAACAACAACAACAACAACCATAAGAACAACAACAACAGCAACAACAACAACAGCAGCAGCAACAACAACAGCAACAACGACGACAACGACACCAACGACAACAACGACAGAACCACCGAAAACAACAACAACAACAACAACAACAACAACGACGACGACGACGACGACAACAACAACAACGACAACGACAACGACAACGACAACGACGACGACGATGACGACACCAACAACAACGACAACGACAACGACAACGACGACGACGACAACAATCAAATTAAGACTGTTCGCTTCTATGTGCCCGCGTGCCTTTCAACACGTATATCCCACACCCTCGATAACGCCCTCTTCGTCTTCGATCGTACCACCCTCGGGGGTATATCTTCCTTACCTGCCATGTGCATTTAGCGCAGCCCCTAGAACAGGGGAAGAAAGGACAGACGGAAGGGGGAGGGAGAAGGATGGAGCAGGAGAGAAATTAGCAGGAGGGGGGCCAAAAGTAGAAAACACGTGACAGAACAGACGGGCAGACCGGGCGGGCAGATCCTAGCGGGCGGGTCGGGAAGGCGGGCCCAGGCGACCAGGTCGAGCAGGCGGGTTGCTGAAGCGTGCATGTGTCACTTCACTTCACAATTACTTGGCTGTAAGGACTTTCCCTCTTCGTCCTCGTCCTCGTCCTCCTCCTCCTCCCCCTCCTCCTCCTCCTCCTCCTCCTCCTCTTCGTCCTCTCGGCAGCACAGCGTCTTCGCCTTGCGCCCGCCCGCCCGCGAAGGCGGCCAGGCGCGGCCAGCTGATGTGTTTGTTAGCCTTCGGCATGGGTCAGGGGCTGCGGCTCGCAGGCCGGAGTGGGTTTAAGTCACCTCCATGATCTGTTTTTCACCTTCCATGATCCCTGGAGGGGGTATCAACGATAATTATTCTTCAGTAATGAGAACTCAAAAGAAAACAAGCAAAAACGAACAAATACATGTTCATATTGCTCGCTCGGGCAATTCAACACGTATAACACAAACCCTCGATACCCGCCCTCTTCTTCTTCGACCGTACCCCCTTGGGGGTGAACATATTTCTTAGCTCCAACGTGTATTTTTTGCGGCCCCTTAAGGCAGGGGAAGAGAGGACGGATGGAAGGAATAAGGGGGAGGGAGGAAGATGGAGCACGAGAGCGAATAGCAGAAAGGGGGGCAAGGAGCAGAAAACACGTGACAGAACCAGACGGGCAGATCTGGCGGGAAGACTCTGACGGGCGGGTTGGGAAGGCGGGCCCAGGCGGCCAGGTCGAGCAGGCGGGTTGCTGAAGCGTACGTCCTGCATGAATCGTGAGGAAGTCTCGAGCGATAGCGCGATTCCCAGATACATCGTGAGAAAAGCTGAAGCGAGAGCGTGATGCTTGAGTGTCGAAGTCGCGGCGTCTGAATAAATTGCGAGGAAATCCCGCGCGAGAGCTCGATTTGGGAAGAATTTGTGAGAAGTATCAAGAGGGAGCCGCTGTTGTTGTAAACTGGGGGCCCGGGGCCCAGTTTCGTGTCTCGTAAGAAGAAACAGGATGCGAAACCTGTGAGAAACACTTGAATTGAAAAATACAATGGTTACTGGAGGGGGATCAACAATGATATGCGTTAGAAATGAGAACTCCACGACAACAACAACAAACACATCAACACAAAACATAACAACAATACCAATGATGATACGAATGCAAGAAAGAACCAACAACAACAACAACAACAGCAACAACAACAACAACAACAAACACAACAACAACAACAACAACAACAATCATTTTACCCGAACGCTCAGTGTTCTCACCAGTGCCAGGGTTTTCATGCGACGCGAGACAATACCCCCACTTCGTGGGGGGGCAGTTCAAGCTCTACCAAATATCCAAACGACTCTTCGCGACCACCCAAACCCAGCTTCCCGCCCTATGACGTTGGGACACTTCACTTCGTGGCGTGCGGACGACCGTGGCTACTACACTGGCGTGGGGTACACACCCACAGAACTTGGTCACTTATTCGGGGCGCGCGTGTGCCCAGCATCCTGCAATTGTGACATACAATACATGACACAGACAGACAGAGAGAGAGACAGAGAGCAGACAGAGAGAGAGACAGAGAGAGCGGAGTTGGTCACATTTTTGGGGCAAGTTCCTGAGATCGTCGTGTTTTTTGTTGGTCTTGCGCGCGCGAATGTCCACTTTACTTTTTTTTGCAAGGGAGTATTGAAATTTGATTATGTTAGAACAAGAAAAAGTAGCTCGCGCGAGCTCATGTAACATAAATGTTGAAAAACCATTGGTTTTGTGGGAGTCGGACAGCGCGCGCGGGATGAAATTTGGACATTTTTTTTTGAAAAACCATTGGGTTTTTGATGTTTTTATGTTGAAATCGTTACGAAACCTAAGGTTCTGGAAGGATTTCGTCTTGCGCGCGCGAATGTCCACTTTACCTTATTTTTTGCAAGGGATTATTGAAATTTGATTATGTTAGAACAAGAAAAAGTAGCTCGCGCGAGCTCATGTAACATAAATGTTGAAAAACCATTGGTTTTGTGGGATTCGGACAGCGCGCGCGGAAGGACATTTTGACATTTTTTTCTTAAAAAACCATTGGGTTTTTGATGTTTTTATGTTAAAATCGCTACGAAACCTAAGGTTTTGGAAGGATTTCGTCTTGCGCGCACGAATGTCCACTTTACCTTATTTTTTGCAAGGGATTCTTGCAATTTGATCAAGTAAGAACAAGAATTTTCATTTTATAGTGTTTTTTGCAAGGGAAAACGGCGTCAACAAAAAACCGGATCCGGGGGTAATCCACTTTTCTGAAGCTTTCGCGAAAAAATGATGAAAATGTAGCTGCGGCCTAGGCGCGGCGCAGAGGTCGCGCACCAGGGGTCCCAACAATAATTATTCTTAAGAAGAAATAATGTTCAACAACGACGACGACGACGACGACGACAACACTAGGAACAACAACAACCACACACCAACAGCAACACTAGGAACAACAACAACAAAACAAAAACAACGACGACGACAACAACAACAATAATAGTTAGACTGGTCGCTCTTATCTGCTCGTGCGCCACTCAACACGAATATCCCAAACCGTCGGTATCCACCCTTTTCGTCTTCGATCGTACTCGTCTTCGATCGTACCTCCTTAGGGGTATATCTGTCTTACCTGCAACGCACATGTCGTGCAAGCATAAGGCAGGGGAAGGGAGGACGGATGGAAGGAAGGGATAAGGGGCAGGCGGGTTGCTGAAGAGTGCGTCCTGCATGGATCGCACGGAAAATTCGAGCGATAGCGCGATTCCCAGGTACATCGGTAGAAAGCTGAAGCGAGAGCGTGATGCTTGAATGTCGAGGGCGCGGCGTCTCAATACATTCCGATGAAGTCCCACACGAGAACGCGATTCCTGTATACATTCTCAGAATGTTCCGCGCGAGAGCACGATTTGGGAAGAACCTGTGAAGAAGTCTCAAGCGGGAGCCGCTGTTGTTGCAAATCGGGGGCCGACAACAAAGTTTGATGACACCTCATTTCCCCTTGGAAAAAAAGAGTGCTGGCCCCGGGAGAAGCACTTGAATTGAAACAATCATAATGGTTACCAGAGGAAGGGGGATCAACAATACATATTCGTTAGAGATGGGAACTCAACAACAACAACAACAACAACAACAACAACAAGGCAACAGCAACAACAACAACAACAACCACAACAACAACAACAACAACAACAACAACAACAGCAGCATCAGCAGCAACAACAACAACCACAGCAACAGCCATTTGTAAGACTGGTTGTTCTCATCTGTCCGCGCGCCATTCAACACGTATATCCTAAACCATCGATCTCCTCCCTCTTCGTCTTCGATCGCACCCCTCTGGGGGGTATATTTTCCCCACCTGCCGCCTGTAGCTAGCGCAATCCCTAAAACAGGGGAAGGAGGAGAGGAGTGATGAAGAGACCAGGGGGAGGGAGAAGGATGGAGTACGAGAGAGGTTTGCAGGAGGAGGGTTCGGAGCAGGAACACAAGATGCAGAACCAGACGGGCGTGCGGGGCGGACGGACCCTAACGGGCAGGTCGGGCGGTGGGCCCAGACGGCCAGGTCGAGCGGGCGGGTCGCTAGAGCGTCAACCCATGATGCAGGAAGATTCGAGCGGTAGCGCAACTCACAAGTCAATCGTGAGGGAATCCAAAGCAAAAGCGTGATTCCTGAGTCTTGGGGGCACGGCGCCGCAAATAGATTGAAAGGAAATACCACGCGAGAGCGCGATTGCTGCACAAATTGGTGAGGAAGTCCCGAGCCATAGCGAGAATCTGAAATACAGTGTGATGACGTATCAGGCGAGAGCTGTTGTTGTTGTACGGCGGGGGCCAAGGGCGCAGTTTGGTCACCGCAGACTTTCCCTGATAAACTGGGTGCGAGCCCCGGGAGGAGCACTTTAATCGAGAAAATATGAAGGTGACCGGGGAAACAACAATGATTCCCCAATCAGAGCTTGCCTCTGTAGGGGTCCTAGCGGATTCATATGGTTAGGTTAGGTTTGCCGCCGATTTTCGCTGCACGCCCGGATGCCTGGGTGCCCGGGGGTGCCCGGGTGCCCGGGTTCCCGGGTGCCGGGGTGCCCGGGCGTGCCCGGGGGTGCCCGGGTGCCAGGGGGTGCCCTATAGCCCTATAGCCCTATAGCCCTATCGCCCTATAGCCCTATAGCCCTATAGCCCTATAGCCCTACAGCTCTACAGCTCTACAGCTCTATAGCCCATAGCCCTACAGCTCTACAGCTCTATAGCCCTATAGCCCTATAGCTCAATAGCCCTATAGCCCTATAGCCGTATAGCCCTATAGCCCTATAGCCCTATACCCCTATACCCTATTGCCCTATAGCCAAATAGCCCTGTAGCTCTATTACCCTATAGCCCAATAGCCCTATAGCCCATACAGCCATATAGCCCTACAGACCTCAAAAGATTATGATTGGGTTTTTCAACAATCATTTTAGACATGGGAACTCGACAATCATTTTAAAGCTGTTCGCTCTGAACTGCTCAATACCTGCTCGACCCACTTGGGGGTAGAGTTTCCTTACCAGCCAGGTGTACTTGGTGCAGCCCCTACAACAAGGGGAAGAGAGGACGGATGAAGGGGGAGTGAGAAGGATGGAGCGCGGGAGAGATTAGCAGGAGGGGGGCTAGGAACAGACAACACGCGGCAAAACCAGACGGGCTGATCGGGCGGTCAGGCCATAACAGGTAGGTCGGATGGAGGGCCCAGGCGGCCACGTCGAGCAGGCGGGTTGCTGAAGCGTGAATCCTGAATGAATCGCAAGCAGGTCTCGAGCGATAGCGCGATTTCAGTAAATGGCGACGATAGCGCGATTTCCAAGTAAATCGCAAGAAAAAACCAGAGCGAGAGCGCGTTTCCTGAGCGTCGAGGGCGCAGCGTTTGAATGAATTGCGAGGAAATGCCAAGGAAGAGCACGAATTCTGCACGAATGTTGAGGAAGTCCCGCGCGAGAGCGCGAATCTGAAAAGATTTGTGAGAAAGTATCAAGCGGAGCCGTCATTGTTGTCAATCGGCTGCCAGGGGCGCAGTTTGGTGACCACCGACTTTCCCTTATGGCAAACGGTGCGCGCCCCAGAAGGAGCACCGTTATTGAAAAACACAATATGGGCAACGGGGGGATCAGCACTGATTCTTCTTTAGCAAGGAGCAGTTAAGAGTATTTAGTTCTGCAGAGATGAGACCTCAACAATAACAACAACAGCAGCAGCACCAACAACACTACCACCACCACCACCAACAGCACCACTACCACCACCACCACCACCACCACCACCACCAACAACAACAACAACAACAACAACAACAACACCAACAACAACAACAACAACAACAACAACAACAATCACTTCACCCGAACGCTCAGTGTTCTCACCAGTGCCAGGGTTTTCATGCGACGCCAGCCAATACCCCCACTTTGTGGGGGGGCAGTGCAAGCTCTACCAAATATCCACACGACTCTTCGCCACCACCCACACCCAGCTTCCCGCCCTATGACGTTCGGACACTTCACTTCGTGGCATGCGGACGACCGTGGCTACTATTCAGGGCCCCGCGGCCGACGACGACGGCGTGCGCGCGCGAAGAAAAAACGAATGTGTCCCGCATGGTATTATTTGACAGGGATGATGGCCCTGGCAGGTGCGCAACCGTTGTCGCAGAAGTTCGAAAAAGTTGCTCGCAAAAGCCCGTTTGACAGAAATGTTTAAAAAGTGTTGGGTTTCCTACGAATCCGCAAGAGCGCGCGGGATGAGATTTTGACAATTTTTTTGTGTTGAAAAACCATTGGTTTTTTGATGTTTTTATGTTAAAATCGCTGCGAACACTAAGGTTTTGGAAGGATTTCGTCTTGCGCGCGCGAATGTCCACTTTACCTTATTTTTTGCAAGGGATTCTTGAAATTTGATTATATTAGAACAAGAAATGTCATTTTCTATTGTTTTTTGCAAGGGAAAGCGGATTACAACAAAACAACCGGATCCTGTACACACCCTCTTTTCTGAGGCTTCCTCACGAAAATGATGAAAATGTAGCTGCGGCCTAGGCGGCGCAGGGGGGGCGCGCACCAGGGGGCCCAACAATAATTATTCTTTAGAATAAATAATGTTCAACAACAACAACAACAACAATCGCCCCGATCGAAAAACATCATGCCGTCGGAGATCTGGGATGATAAGCAAACAACGCAAGTCCTGTGGCAGAAGACCTAAGTTAGGAGGGCCGCAAACATGAGGGACAGGGGGTCTTTGCTGGAGGCGACTCAGACCAAACCGCCCAGATCTATGATTCCTAACGCGAGAACGGGGACCTCAATGAGGCCAGGCCTGCAGCGCTTATTAAGGGACAATCAAAAGGCTCTTCTGCTCTCAACGGTGGGAGGTCGCCCAGCACCTCCCGCGCGTCGTGCGCGCCCGCGGGGGCCCCGCTGGAGGGCGCCCCGGCCGGGCCGCCGCCGCCTGAGGGAGGCACCGGCTACACGCAGACCTGCACACTGTCCCTGGCCGGGCCCATCCTGGGCCCAGGACTGGTGTAGCGCCGGACCTGGGCCAGAAGAACATCCCAGGCGAGGCCAGGAGGAGGACTAAAAGTGGGGTGGGGATGAGTCGAGGACCTCCGAGATCCTGGCGGCTCTGGGGGATGTCGCGGGCGCCGCGGCCCTCTCAGAGCGTTCTGGAGCGCCCTGAGAGCGTTCTGGCACGGATTTCCCTCGTGCTAGCCCCGTCCGACAGTCGGACCCAGGCCAGAAGAACAACCATCAAGAACATGAGGCCCCCCGCTGGCCAAAGCTCACAGAACATCCGAGGGTGCCCCCCCCCCCAGGATGCACAAGAACATCCAACAAAGAGAAAGACCACCGGGGTACCCTCCCCAAACCGACCTCGATCTTATATCTCGGTCCGACCGTATACCCCAACCCCCATCGAGTCATGAACAAAATCACGACGGCAAGCTACCGGCCCTCGGGGCCGCCGAGAGCGCCCCGATGGGACCTCAAGAAGCGTCCCTGAGGACTCTGACCAACGTCAGCATCGTCGTCGTCGTTCAGGGTCGGCGGCACCAGCCGTTAGGCCTCTCCAATCATCACTGCAAGTTTCCGGCCCTCGGGACCGTCAAGAAACGACTCGGGATGTAACGTCCCAGAGAATGGGGCGAGCGAGACCTCCGGGGGTCGGCGCTATGGAACAAATTATGACGTCGGGGGTCTGGGTATACTCGATTAGGGGATCGACTACATGGTTGACTTACCCCAGAGTTGATTTGTTGGTCAAGTCTACGACAAATCCGTGGAATGTTCCGAACATAGGTCTACTGCGAATTCTGCGTTGTTTTGCAAACCCGACGGAAAATGGATTCCGGTGCTTTCAGTTGTCGATCCCCTGGCCTGGGCGGGAAGGCATACACAGGTACACACCTATCCTGGGCCCAGGATTGGTCCGACCAGGATCGGTGCAGGTGCTCAGCAGGCACACGCGGCAGGAAATCTTGCGGTAAGAAATTCTAAGGGCACATCCTTCATCAACGCTTGAGGCGGGCCTGGGGGATACCAGGACTTCTTGGGCGTCGCTTACTGGGGGGGCGATAGATGGGGGCAGGGGGAGGGCGCACCTCTCGGGCCCGAGAAGCCCCGTTGGGCCCGAAAGGGCCTCTTACAAGGGATCTTTCCTACAGCCCTCGCAGCCCTCCCCCCCCATTTATCGCCACCCCCACTTATCGCGGCCCAGGCTCCTGGGTCTCTGGGGCCATCGGGAGAGATGAGACACCGCTGGCAGGCAATGCTTTTACCTGGCGCGCCTGGTGCATACCCCGAGATCCGACGCCACGAAAAGATTGCCGCATCCTGAAAAATCACGCCCCGAACCCCAAACCCCATGTTTCTCCTGCATCTTGCGAGCCGGATCGATATGTGAAGGACCCAGGTACCGAAAAACAAAGCCAAAACGCCCGGCTCGAAAAAGTTCAGCCGCCAAGATCTTAGGGTAACTGGTGTTAGCATGGGGGAAAAGGGTCCTGAGAAAACGGGCCTCTTCATCCTGAATCTTTCTCTGACAGTCCCGAGGCCCGGGGAGGGCCCCGGGAAGCCATATCAGCGAAATACCATACGACATTCTAAATCGTTGTCTGACAGTCCCGAGGCCCGCGGAAGGCCGGGGAAGCCCAAATTGCGAAAAACCTGGGCACCCACACGGCGGGAAGAACGCAAACCCTTTGGACGCCCGTGTCGAAGTTTTTTTCGAACGAGGCTGGAAATCGAAAGGCGTCAAGGATGGACAGAGGAGGCGAGGATGGCGACTCTTGCCCTCCGATTTGCATGGGTCGAACGCCCGGTCCTCGAACCTTGAGCAGCCGATCTCTGGTTACCCCGATCCTCGAACCTCGAGCCTCGAACCTCGAGCTGCCTCGAGCTGGCTCCTCGATCCTCGATCCTCGACCCACCTCGGACCTCGAAACCGACGACAAACGAGGGAGGGGCGGCGCTGTCCCTCCGACCGCCGAAGGGCGGCGCCGAGCAGCAGCCCGCCGCGGCCGCCAGGATCCCCAGGTCGCCCCCGGCACGGTCCCCGAGGCTCTCCAGCAGCCCCTCCAGCGCGGCGGCGCGGGCCTCCCGCGGCCAGCTCCTGCCAGCGGCGTCGGCGGGGCTCGGGGGGAGGAGGAGGAGGAGGAGGAGGAGGAGGAGGAGGAGGAGGAGGAGGAGGAGGAGGAGGAGGAGGAGGAGGAGGAGGAGGAGGAGGAGGAGGAGGAGGAGGGAGGAGGGAGGAGGAGGAGGAGGAGGAGGAGGAGGAGGAGGGAGGAGGAGGAGGGGGGGGGGTGCGGAAGGTGCCCCTGCGTTGGCCCGAAGGGCCCCCAGCGTTGCGCTCGGCTTGGGCGCCCAGGAGGCCACTCGGGCCTCGAGAGAGGGGTGCTCTGGGAGCCGTGGGGACCTCCTTGGAGATCACGGGGGGGCATCGTGGGGCCTCCTCCTCCTCCTCCTCCTCCTCCTCCTCCTCCTCCTCCTCCTCCTCCTCCTCCTCCTCCTCCTCCTCCTCCTCCTCCTCCTCCTCCTCGACCGTCCATTTCCTCGAGGTCCCATGAGGCCACCTGGGCCTCGAGAAAGGGGTGCTCTGGGAGCCGTGGGGGCCTCCTGGGAGCTCACGGGGGGGCACAGTGGGGCCAGGGGGCACTTCTGGCAGACCCCCGGAGGGAGCAAAGAGCAGCAGGAGAGCTGTTGTTTCCAGGCGGATGCCAGTCGCAGGTGCTGGCCTGTCGGCTGGCGTCGGCGAGCGCACGGCTGGGGGGTGAGAGGGAAAAGGCTTTCTCAGAAGGCGGCGGGGTTTCTCGAAATCCCGCTGGCCATCAGAGCGTCCCCGGACACAGCTTTGGAAAGCGCCGAAGGCCGAGACCGAACCACAACCGATGCATACGTCATGGTAGCGAGGCGTCCTGTCGGACAGAAGACGGAAGCGCCCACGCTACAGAGAAATAGCATCGACCTGGAACAGGCGAAACATCGCCGGTAGATCGGCGATGGGACCCCCATAGCGAGCCCGCATTTTCCTGAACAAAGGAGGCGATCGGCGCCCCCCATCGGCGAAGGATGGGCGATTCGGGATCGACGCACCCCCTCCCGAGCCCACCTCCCCCTGTCGTCGCCCCTGAACGGGGGGGGGCGAGGAGGAGGGGGAGGGAGGAGGAGGAGGAGGAGGAGGAGGAGGAGGAGGAGGAGGAGGAGAAGGAGGAGGAGGAGGAGGAGGAGGAGGAGGAGGAGGAGGAAGGGGAGGAGGAGGAAGAAGAGGAAGAGGAGGAGGAAGAGGAAGAGGAGGAGGAACAGGAGGAGGAAGAGGGGGGAGAGAAGGAGGGGCTGGATCGGATGGCGATGGCGTTCGGGGATGAGCCAACGCTCTGTTGCAGTCGCCAGACTCGCGCAGCAAGTGTTTCAAAATCCGTATGATCAGCGCCACAACAGAGGTTGGAGTATGACAGAGCCAACTAGCCTGCACGACGCCTGCACGCACCAACTCAGGCAGTTTGAGCGATGTAAAACTGTTGCCCACCATACGATGCCGCGCGTTCTACCCAGAGATCGCCGACACAATAATCTCTCACATTCCAGCCCAGCCTGCCCGCGCCGAGCGCTCAGTCGCCTGGCTCTACCGCGGCCGCCGAGCGCGCCCGGGCGGCGACGTCCGAGACGAACGCAAGGCAGGCGAGCGCCTTGCACACCACGGCGCGCATCTCGTGGCACGCGCACGTCGACTCTCCCATTAGTTGCACTCCCCCTGCATGACATAGCACATGGCATCGTATGCTGTTTGTCTGTCGCCACCCCCCATTCCAGAACTGCGGCCGCGCGCTCGGGCACCGTGCGCCCGACGCCCAGGCCCCGCTCAAGATTGGCGGCGCGCAGACGGAGGCGGAAGACTGGGGGGGAAGACTGGGGGGGGCTGCTCAGCAGGGGGCGGATTCCTAGAGGTCCCTGGCCTTGCATCCATAGATAAGGACCGCGCCTTCCAAGAAACAGGCGTGCTTCTACGACCCCCGCGCCGGCCCCCCCCCCCCCTTGCGCGCGGATGACAAGAGCTGCGGGGCTGGGCCAAGCGAAGGACTGAGCGGGAGCCGAAGGGGTTATCTAAAGGATTGGAGCGCCACTGACCCTGCCTCCCCCGACCCCCCCGACTTCCCCCGATGGCCCTTGGCGAGGGCGCGCCGCGCCTCGCGGCCGCGCAGGCGCAGCAGGCCGCGCAGCAGACCCACGGCGGGGCGGATGGCGCCCCGCCGCGTCGCCCCGAGCCCCATCCGCTCCCCGACGACCCGAGGCGCGCCGAGGGACACTTCTGCCGCGCAGACAGGAGATGGCGGCACCGGACTCCCAGGCGCCGTTCGCCACAACAGCCCAAGATGGCGACCCTGCTTTCCTGGGCGCCGTTCGCCGCGAGGGCTCGCCCGACCCCGTGGCCCCGGCCCAGAGACGGCCAACCCTGATTCCTCGGCGCCGCTTCGAGGCAGCGCACCTTCTTCAGCTTCCGCCGCCCGCTGGAACTCTCGACGCGTCGCACGTCGACGTCGCGACGCCGCCGGCCGCGTCGCCACGCGTGGCGCGACTCGAGCACGGCGCGCTCGCTGCCGCGGTCGCGGCAGCCCGCGCCCTCCTGCGCGGGGTCGAACGCCGCCCGCCCGCCCCCCCCCGCCCCCGACACCGACACTCGCCCCCGAGCCTCGTCGGAGGCGCAGCCTCGGCGAGCGAGCAGGGGAGGGGGCTCGGAAGACGGACGCCGCTCGACCGCGGCGGCCCCTGGCAGGCGACGCAGCTGAGCTTCCTTCTGCCCGTCCAAGTCTGGCGGCGCCGCCAGGTAGAGGGTGGGCGCGGCCCTCATGAAGCGGCGTTTCCTGCGGACGCCGCGCGCCACCTCGGCGAAACAGAGGGCAGAAGGGAGAGCCCGGCAAGAAGCGCCCCCGCGGATCTCGACGCAGACTCCGAGGAACCGTCCCGAACTCGAATATTGCCTCTGGCCGGCGGCCCCGGGGCTGGAGAAAAGCCCTGCGAACAAGGGGGCGACGAGAGATCCATGGGGGCCCTTTCCTCCAAAGTCTCCCCACCCCCCTCCCGCCGCCCCGTGCTCGTCCGCGCCCAGCTTGCAGCTGGACTGGGCCGCGCCGTGCGCCATAGGTCCGCGCAGCGCGCCCGCAGGCGAGCGCCGGAGGCCGGCGGAGAACGAACACCACCGGCCCCGCTCTCCGCGGACGCCTCCCAAGCGGGGTCGGATGACACGGGGGCGGGAGAAGCCGCCACGTCGCCGATGATCGCGTCGGCGACGCGGCGCGGCTCCGCCGGCCCACCTATACTCCCATCCTGTCTGGGAAGCCCGGAGTTGTCCCTGGCAAGCGTTCTCGAGGAGGAGGAGGAGGAGGAGGAGGAGGAGGGGGAGGGGGGAGGAGGAGGAGGAGGAGGAGGAGGAGGAGGAGGGGGAGGAGGAGGAGGACGATTCAGTGTCTCTGTGTGTTTCTTCTCCTCCTGTCCGGGGGAGAAAACCCCCTCCGCCCGCGGGCCGCTTTCTTCAGTCCCGTTCTCGAAACGCGCTCTCTCGGCTCACGGAACACCTCGGGATGAAGGAGCGTTCGTGGAAACGTCGCGGCGTCGGAAGGCTCCGGGGGCCTCCCGGAGGCGCACCTCGGGGCCTCCCCGAGGGGGCCCTCGCCCGCAGCACAGGGGCCCCCCGAGGAGCCAGTGCTGCCGCCTCCTCGGGAGGAAGACCGCCCCTTCTCCCAGACATCCGATGTCTTCGTGTGTCGGCGGCGAGCCCGGGGCGGAAATGGCTCCTCCTCCTCCTCCTCCTCCTCCTCCTCCTCCTCCTCCTCCTCAGGATGCTCCTCAAGATGGTCCCCGCCGAGACGAAACACACGTCCGAGCGATGGCAAGAGGCCTCTCCTCACGAGTCCCTGCAAGCCCTCCCCCTGACTGCGGAAAGCGCCCCTTTCGAAAGACTCGCACCCTCGTTTCTTCCACAGGCCGAGGCCCTCCCCCTAAAAACGGCCCCGCGCACCAGCATCCGCCACCGCGCCTTGTGGACGTTGATCGGCGGCGAGCCCAGGGGGAAGTGAGGCGGGCCTCCTCAGAAGGCTCGGACGTCCCCCGGCCTCCTGAGAAAGTTGTCCGAGGCTTCCCTGAAGACACAAAAAACACCCTTCGGAAGGCGCGAGGGCCTCTGTGAGAAGCCCCGCCGCCTTCTGAGGAGCCCCTCTCCTTCTCACCCCCCCCCCCTCGCTCGCCGCCGCATTTGCTCCATACAGGACCGCTGGGAACCCCGACCCTGCCCGGAGGGCCACTGCTTCGTCCGGGCTGGTCTCCTGGCGGCCCCCGGGCCCGTCGACGGCCCCCCCCGGAGGCGGAGGCCGAGGACGGCGAAGAGCCTCTCTCCTTCCTCGCCCGATCCGCACGTCGGACATCTGCGTTCCGAGCCCCCTTTTGAGCACGGGCCGCCCCCGCGCGCTCCGCCGCAGCCCCGCTGCGCGAGTGCCCCCCGCGCCCGGCTCCCCCCTCCGCGGCGGTCCCCTCGCCCCCCCCCCCCCCCCTCCTGCGTACGAATAAACTCCCGACGCCGCGTCCCAGTCGCGCCCAGACGCGCGAGCGGATCGCCTCTGCCGCGCTGCGACGTGGAGAGTCGGGGTTTCGATCCGATCCGATGTCCCACGTCGGCCCCGCACCCTCCCAAGGCCCACTCTGAACTGCTCCTCGCGACGGATCCGTGTGGTCACGAAGGGCCTCTGGAAGGGGCCCAGAACTGACGGCAATCCGATGCGATCCGCTCTCCCGCTCAAGTGGCCGAGAACGCCGACAACGGAAGGCTTGGAAATGGGCACCAACACCAACATGGGGGGTTGCCTCCACCCGAGGAAATGTATCCTAGATATTGGTTTTGGTGGTAATAGTTCGGCCAAATAGGAAGCCCGAATATGACCACCAGCACCGAGATCTGGGTCATCTTCCATCGATTGAGGCACACCGCCGATATTGGTGTTGGTGTCAACCTCTAGATATGCCAGAAACACCTCCGTCAAGATGTTTGTCAATGCGCTGGACGTCTAACCTTAAGGGCTTGACGGCGTTTCGCCAGTCGACTTGTGAAGATCAAGCCAGATAAATCAAGGTAAAGGAAGACGAATCCGTGCAAGTCCACGAAAACCCGTTCAAATCTGAATAAAACTAGAGATCCCCACGGAAATTTGGGGCAAATCGTGGCCTCTCCAGCGCGAGTCGATGGACATCAGAATCGGCGACTCCGAAGGGTGTAATTTGCAAAGGGTGTGGTTTGCAACCGGCACCCTGGGGGACACCCTGGGGGACACCCGAGAGGAGGCCCGACGAAGACCGTGTCGTACCCCCCAGGCCTCAACGGTGCCGATCGCAAACCACAACCCAATGAAATCATACTTGAGGAGGGACCGACCGTCCCAGCCGACCTATAGGCCTACCACGACATGCTCGTAGAACCAAAAAAGGTCGAATAACAAAAACAGTGGTCTTACAAACTAAACCTGGTGTGCTAAAACAAGACAGGAACAACCTGAGATGTTCTAAGAACAGATCGCGCAGCCCACCAAAGGTTCTTAGGACATTTCTGGCGGGCCCAAAGGCAAACCAGGACGCTTCGCCACTGCTCGGCACACCCTCGGCAGTCACCGACAGGAGCCGTTCAGCCCTCAAAAAGAATTGGGTTCACCCGTGGCGCGCCGCCGATCCTGTGCGGCACCGGGAGCGGGGCCGCGGCCGACGCCCCCGCGCCTGTGCAGGACGACGGAAGCCGCACACCGGCACCGAAGCGCTGGCCAGGCCAAGGCTGGGCCCAGGATCGGCGCAGACCGACCGCCTCGACTCGGGGGAAAAAAAGCGACGTCCGGTTCATCACCATGTTTCAGCCTCTGGGGACCCTGACTGGGCCTCGGGGCCGTCAAGACACGGATGAGGTTGAAAAATCGGTCCCAGGGGACTGGGTCGAGAACTCTGGGAACCGACGTTTTCACAACATCATGGCGTCGGGGGTCTGGGTACGTGGAAGCCGCTCAAACGAGAGACGAAAACAAACGGGTCACGCGCGCGATGGCACAGCGACCTTACGCACAGGCTCACGCGGGCCGCCAGCGCAGCACGCTGCATTGGAAACGAGGGTACGTACGAGCGACCCTGCGCGGGCAGCTTACGCGCGAGTGTCCGTGCAGACGACCCAGTTGTTCTCCGTCGCCCGCGTGGGGGGGGCGCCCTAATGAGGTCCGATGAGGTCGGAGGATCGCGCCGCATCGCCGATGCATCGGCGATGCACATGAACGACGAGAAGATGCGCGAGATGGCGTGGCGGCCCCACGCGGTGGCTCACACGAGCCGCCGGCGCAGCATGCCACATGGGAAACGAGGGCGCCTGCGCGCGACCTCTCACGGGCAACTCACGCGCGAACGTCGGCGCAGTCGGCCAACCGGCTGTGCTGCGCCGCTCCGGCGCCTCGACGATGGTCTCAAGCTGAGCGCGAGCTGCCTTATGATGAACCCTCCGCGCCCCTGCCCCCACCACAAGGGCTTGACGACTGGAAGTGCCCAGGGGGTCTGAGCTGGTTGGGTCCCCGGAAACTCGGTCATGAAGGGGATGAAGCCAAATCCGCTCAAGATCGGTCCCCAAACCCCTCCCAAAATCCATCTGGTCACCCCGGATCCGATTTTCAAGGTCCCGGGCCCCGAAAACGGCCCCTGAAGCCGACAAGGACAAAAAACCTCCCCGAACCCAGCAACTCGAACATGTCCGACCTTCCTGCTGGCCGGAACCAGTGCTGGGCCACCTCAGACCCCGAGACGTTTCTCCGTCCTGAGTTGTTTCTCGTCGGTCCCGGGGCACGGCGAGGACACCCAGAGGCTGACAATGCAGGACAGCCTTCCGCCGTGGTGCTTCATGACCTTAGCTGCCCCGATACGCAACACGCAACACGTATCGTATTGATACGGAGCTCAACACGTATCCTGAAAACGTGGGCCTGACGCGATACGTTCGCCGAAACGTGGGCCAACACGTTTAGCCAACACGCAGCGTATTGAAACGGACGTCTTGAGCACGGCACTTGTTGCGTATCGAAACGTGCGCATCGAGGCAGCGAAGATCATGACTCGAAGGGGGTCTGGCCGCGATGGCCCCTCCGTGCCCCCGTCCCCCTCACGAGGGCTTGCCGCTGCCCAGGCGCCCCCGCGGGGCGAGCCGCCGCCGGGCGCCGCCGCGCAAGGGTGCGGCTGCTGCCGCTCCTGCGAGGGCGCAGGGGCGGCCCGGCCCGCCGCTCCCTGGGCCGCCGTGGGGCCGTGCAGCCATCGGGGCGCCTGCCAGAGGAGGAGGAGGAGGAGGAGGAGGAGGAGGAGGTAAGGTAACTTACCTTACCTCCTCGAGGAGGGAGGGTAAGGCAAGGACAGCCTCGAGGAGGGAGTCCCGCGGGACTGCGCGGCCCCCACGCGGCCGCGACCGCGGGGACCTGGCCGCCACCCGAGGTGCCAGGTCCCCGACCATGCACTCGGACTTTCGACATGCCGAGGACGAACACCATGTGCAGGGAGGGGGGGTGGGGCAGGCGGCCACCCCCTGCGCGGGGGGCGGCACCATCGCCGACCCCTCCGCTGATCCCCCTGCCCTGCCGCTCGAAGGCTGCCAAGCGCTCCGCGGTGCCGGCCCCGCAGGCTGCGACAACCGCGGGGTCAACAGCCACACCGCCAAGCCCCGCGCGAGGCGAGGTGTCGCCGCCGCCGCCGCCCCTGCTGCCCCAGCCGCCGCCGCAGCTCCGCGAGGCATCGGGCCCCGCTCCGCCGCCGCCACCTCCTTCTCCCCTTCCTCCCATTATTTCTCCCCTTCCTCCTCCCGCTCTTCCTCCTCCTCCGGCTCGGCCAACATCGAATCGAGGGAGCATTTCTTTGATTCGCGGCAGTGCTGGGCGTCATTAAGGGGGGTGGGGGGACATCGCGTAACGCCCCCGCCCCCCACTGTGACGACAGACTGTGGTGCTCGACGCACTGCGGCCGTGCTGGGGACGGGGGGGGGAGCCCTACGTTATGGGGGGGAGGGGGGAAGGAGGCGGGGGCGGGGGGCATAACGCGACCTGTGGCGCGGAGGGTAAAAAAACACTCTCCAGGAGAAGCCCGCATCGAATCGGGAGATTAGAATCGGATCGGACCACCCATCGAATCGACAATTATTCTCAAATTTCGGCACATGGGGGCTCTCGCCGGGCCTGGGGACCGTCAAGAAGTGCTCGGGACGAAAAAAACTGCCCTGGGAAGGGGTCGGAACTTCCATGACCCCGTATTGAGCGATCAATGCATCCGGCATCTAAACAATCAGCGTCGAATCGGAAAATCGGGCCGGGTCGGAAGATCATCGAATCGGATCGCATCGGAACGGACCCGAGATCGAATCGGATTGGCGCGCAAGGATGCACAACAGCACCGTGCAAGCATCGGTCCACATCGGATCGTTGGAACATCGGAACGTAATCGGATCGAGTCGGACAAATTCGACATCAAATCAGATCGATTGGATCGAAATGGACCCTGATCGGGAAATCGACTCGGATCGGATTTCCATCCGTTCTTGGCCTCCAGGAGACTTCTCGTCACCACAGCTAGATCCGCCTCTACAAATTAGCCTGGCGAAAGACCCAACCATATACGATTGTGGGTACCGCAGTTGTGAGTATCGTCGTCGGTGGAGCTCCCTATTGGATCACGATACGTGTGAGGGATATGCCGGAATCGGTGCGGCGGGCGCATGCGAACCCTGCCGCTAGGGCCTTCAGTGGAGATCCCCATGGGGCCACGGAACCTGTGAGTGGTGTGCCGACATGGGCGGCGCGGACGCATGCGAACGCAGCCACTGGGGCCTTCGGTGGAGCCCTCCCAAAGGGGCACGAAGCGTGTGAGGGGTGTCGTGCGACAGTGCAACCTTGGGTGGAGCTCCCTATGAGGCCACGAATCGTGTGAGGGGTGTGCCGAAATGAGTGGCGCGGACGGATGCAAGCCCTGCCACTAGGGCCTTCGGTGGAGCTCCATGTGGGGCCCCGAGACGTGTGAGGGGTGTGCCAGAATGGGTGCGGCGGGCGGATGCGAACGCAGCCGCGGACGCATGTGGACTGTGCCGCTGGGGCCTTGGGTGGAGCTCTCCATGGGGCCACGAAGCGTGTGAGGGGTGCGCCGACATGGGTGGCGCGGGCGCA
Organism: Prorocentrum cordatum; assembly: GCA_963575745.1. Classification (NCBI taxonomy): domain Eukaryota; class Dinophyceae; order Prorocentrales; family Prorocentraceae; genus Prorocentrum; species Prorocentrum cordatum. The sequence continues at coordinate 538,901 of CAUYUJ010003747.1, forward strand.
TACGAACCCTGCCACTGGGGCCTTAGGTGGAGCTCCCTAAGGGGTCACGAATCGTGTGAGGGGTGCGCCGAAATCGGTGGCGCGGACGCATGCGAACCCTTCCACTGGGGCCTTCTGTCGGCCTCCCGATGGGGCCACGACGTATGCGACAGGTGCCACTGGGGCCTTCGGTGGAGCTCCCTTTGGGTCCACGAGACGTGTGAGGGGTGTGCCGATATGGGTGGCGCAGACTCACGCAAACCCTGCCACTGGGGCCCTTCGATGGCACTCCATGCAGGGCCACGAAAAGTGAGGGGTGTGCCGACAGGGGTTGCGCGGACGCATGCGAACGCAGCCCCAGGGAGCTGCCTGTGCGGCCACGAAACGTGTGCTGGGTTGGGTGTGCCCAAATGGCTGGCGCGGGCGCGTGTGGACGGCGCACGTGGAGCCTTAGGCGAAGCGTGTGAGGGGTGTGTCGAAATTGGCGGCGCGGACACATGCGACCAGTGCACCCTTGGGTGGAGCTCCCTATGGGTCAACGAAGCGTGTGAGGGGTGTGCCAGAGTGGGTGGCGCGGACGCATGCGATCCCTGCCACTGGGCCCTTCGGTGGAGCTCCTTGGGTGTAGCTCCGCATGGTGCCACGAAACGTGTGAGGGTGTGCTGGCATGGGTGGCGCAGACGCATGCGAGCGGTACCTCTGCGGCCTTGGGTGGAGCTCCCGATGGGGCCACGAAACGTGTGAGGAGTGTGCCGAAAGGGGTAGAGCGGACGCATGCAAGCCCTTCCACGGGGGCCCTGGGTAGAGCGTCCTGTAGGGCCACGACACGCGAGGTGTGTATGTGTGTGAGAGAGAGAGTGAGTGTGTGTGTGTGGTGTGTGTGTGTGTGTGTTCCGAAATAAGTGGACCAGGTGCGTGCGAACTGTGCCACCAGGGGTTTGGGTGGAGCTCCCTGTGGAGCTACGAAACGTGAGAGGTGAGCCGACATGAACGGCGCGGACGCATGTAGAAGGTGCCACTGGGGCCTTGGGTGGAGCTCCCTATGTGCCCCTCGACGCGTGCGAGGGGTGTGCCAAAATTTGTGGCGCGGACGCAGGTGGACGGTGCCCGTGCGCCCCTGGGTAGAACTCCCCCTGGAGCCACGACACGTGTGAACGGTGCGCCGAAATTGGTAGCGCGGACGCATGTGGACTGTGTCGCTGGGACCTTGGGTGGAGCTCCTCATGGGGCCACGAAGCGTGTGAAGGGTGCGCCGACGTGGGTGGCGCGGACGCATGCGAACACAGCCACTGGGGCCTCGGGTGAAATTCCCCATGGTGCCACGAAACGTGTGAGGGGTGAGCTGGCACGGGTGGCGCGGACGCATGCGAGCGGTACCTCTGAGGCCTTGGGTGGAACTCCCGATGGGGCCACGAAGCGTGTGAGGGGTCTGCCGAAAGGCATGGAGCGGACGCATCAGTGCCGCTAGAGCCTTGAGTGGAGCTCCCTGTGTGGCCGCGAAGCATGTGAGGGGTGTGCCGAGGTCGCGCGGACACATGTGGACGGTGCCACTGGGGCCGTGGGTGGAGCTCCACATGGGGCCGCGAAGCGTGTGATGGATGTGCCGAAATGGGTGGCGATGATAGTGATGATGACAGCAATCAGCATCATCATCATCATCATCATCATCATCATCATCATCATCATCATCATCATCATCAGCAGCAGCAGCAGCAGCAGCATCATCATCATCATCATCATCATCATCATCATCATCATCATCATCATCATCAACAGCATCAGCATCAGCATCAGCATCAGCATCAACATCAGCATCAGCATCAGCATCAGCAGCATCATCATCATCATCATCATCATCATCATCATCATCAGCATCATCATCATCATCATCAACATCAGCATCAGCATCAGCATCAGCATCCGCATCAGCATCATCATCATCAGCATCATCATCATCATCAGCATCATCAACATCATCATCAGTATCAGCATCATCATCATCGTCAGCATCATCATCATCATCATCAGCATCATCATCAGCAGCATATTCATGATGGTGATGATGGTGATGATGGTGATGATGACGGCGATCATGATGATTACGATGGTGGCGGCGATGATGCTGATGATGATGAGGATGATGAAGATGATGAGGAGAATACTGCTGATGGTGATGATGATGGTGATGATGATGGCGACGGTGATGGTGATTGTGATGGTGATGGTGTTCGTGACGACGGTGATGATGTTGATGCTGATGCTGATGCTGATGATGAGGATGACGATGATGACGAGATGACGATGACGATGCTGACGATGACGATGACGATGACCACGATGATGATGATGGTGATGATGATGCGGATGTTGATGATGATGATGATGGTGGTGGCGCGGATGATGATGATGATGATGATGATGATGATGATGATGATGATGGCGATGATGATGATGATGATGATGATGATGATGATGATGATGATGATGATGAGCATGATAATGGTGGTGATGATGATGGTGATGATGATGTTGCTGGTGATGATGATGGTGATGATGCTGATGGTGGTGATGCTGATTATGCTAATGGTGGCGATGATGGTGCTGATGATGATACTGCTGCTGCTGATGGAGGAGGAGGAGGAAGAGGAGGAGGAGGAGGAGGAGGAGGAGGAGGAGGGAGGAGGGGGAGGAGGAGGAGGAGGAGGAGGAGGAGGAGCAGGAGGAGGAGGAGGAGGAGGAGCGAGGGAGACGCGGGGTGCTGTCTCTTGAAAACGAAGACCCAACACCACAGGACGGTCGCGAACAAGTCAAAATGGTTCTCGGTAGGATCTGGCACCGATTTGCAGCGCATTTAGGCGGGGCGGGCGTCTACCAAAATCAGCCAGCATATAGAATCAGCAAATCGGATCGAAACCCAGACATCCGACGTATTGAAAAAGTCGAGACTGACGTGTTTCACCGTTTTCTGCCTCTGGGGGCCCTCAAGGGGCCTCGGGGCCGTCAAAAACGACTCGGGACGAAAATCCGACCATGAAAGGGTCGGGACTCCCACGGGCCCCGCATTGAACGAGACACCATATGTTCGGGCTGTCGGCGCCGAATCGGGAATCGGATCGGGTCAGAATGTGCGCTGGATCGGGCCGCATCAGCTCGGGGTCGGGATCGGATGGGCTCGTCCCCGCCAGGATACGTCTAGTCGAACCTAGGACAGAAGAACATCCTTCAAGAACATGAGACCCTCCGCTGGCCCAAACTGAAGAACATTCGAGGGTGCCCCCCCGTGATGCACAAGAAAATCCAACGAACACGAAAAGCATTAGGGTCCCCTCCCCGAACCGACCTCGATCTTATACCTCGGTCCGACCGTATGAAAGACAGCACCACGGAAGCATGGGGGGGAAGCCCGGCAACACGCCCGTGGTAATGCAGCGGCGCCGTGCATCTCCAGCCCCCAGGGGCAACGAGGAGGGAGAGGGGCGAGAGGCCACCTTCTCCTCCTCCTGCTCTACCTCCTCCTCCTCCTCCTCCTCCTCCTCCTCCTCCTCCTCTTCCTCCTGCTCGTCCTCGTTCTCGTCCTCCTCGTCTTGCTCGTCCTCCTCCTCCTGGTGCTCTCTCCTCCTCCACCTCCTCCTCCTCCTCCTCCTCCTCCTCCTCCTCCTCCTCCTCCTCCCGCTGCTCCCCACTCTCCCTCTGTGGGCCCGAAGCCCGACCCGCATGGCATCGAAGCGGATCGGGCCCGCTGGCATGGGCGTCGAATCGGATCGATTGGATCGCGATGAGCCCTGCCTGCGCGGGCGCCACCTGGGGGAGGCCGGGCAGCAGCATCGCCAGCGCGCCGGGCGTCGCCCGCGCGCGCCGCCCGGCCAGGGGGCCAGGGGGCGGGTCGGCTGAGGCTCGGGGCCGCCAGGGGCCGCGATGCGGGGATCGGCGCGGGGTGTGCCAGTCCCCAGAGATCCGTGGCTACGAGAGAATTGGAGCGGCTGGTCCTTTGCGAATGAGAAATGACGAGCGATGATTCATGAAAGATGGCTCCGACCACTTAGGGGAGTCATCAATACCCCCCTGAGCCACCTGGGGCATCTGAAGCCCATTTATCAGCTGGGATGGGCCAGATATGATCGCGGGCTCCGGGCCCACGCCCACCCCCCCAGATGGGATGGGTCCCAGCGTCCTCGGGCCCACCCACCCACCCCCCCAGATGGGATGGGTGGGGGGAGAAAGAGGAGGAGGAGGAGGAGGAGGAGGAGGACGACGACGGCGATGACGACGACGACGACGACGAAGACGACGACGACGACGACGACGACGACGACGACGACGACGACGACGACGACGACGACGCGACGACGACACCGACCACGACGACGACGACGACAACGACGACGACGACGACGACAACGACGACGACGTCGACGGCACCACCAGCGGCGGCGGCGACGCCGATCCCAGCCACACGCCGCAGCCACACCGCACCCACAGGGGGGGAGGGAGGGGGGGGAGGAGGACCATGGCGTCAGCCCACACACATCCACAGTAACACACCACACCCACACCACATCCACAGGGGCGGGGGGGGGCACCACGCAACGCCCACGCCCACAGGGGGGGGGGGGGAGGGCCATCGCGCAGGGGGAGGGGGGGCCCGATGGCATTAGCTTTGGGGGGGGGAGCCCAAACCCTCGACCAGATATGACCCATTTTGGCATACACTGATGACTGCCCTCATCCCCTTAGCAGTCCCCGCGCCGATCCCAATGAGGGGGGGGGCGGCTGCGGTGAGGAGGGCTCGAAGACATCCGACGCCGTGGCTTTTGCGCAGTGTGGTCCCCCCCAGAGGGCTGGACCCCTTCCCTAGGAACGATTTGTTTGTCCCACGTTTTTTTGTTTGGTTGTCCGGGAACCTGGCGAGGGCCCCATGGAGGACAAACCACATGCAGAGCAGAACACCAAAACAAGTCCCGTCGGGATTTGTTTCGCAACGAAACAGTGGGTAAACAAATTCCGCCGACACTCCGGCGTGCGTGGGGCGTTGTCGTCGACTTCGTCGTCGTCGCCAGTCCCAGTCCCAAGGAAAAGGGGGAACGAACAGAGAAAAGGAAGGTCGTAATTAAGTAGATTCCCTTCCCTTTTCCCCTTCCCTGCGGGGGGGGGGGGCGGGATACGGGGGGGGACGGCAGGGGGTTGGGTGGGGGCCCCAGGTCAGATTATGCCCCCCCCTCCGTCCCCCCACGTGGACAGGGGGGGACAATGGGCGGTCCGCCCCTGTGGACAAGGGGAATTCAAAGCCCCTCCCCTCCCCTCCCCGGTTCCCCCTGTGGACGAGGGGGGAATGGTCGCCCCTGACAGGGGGGTGCTCCCAATTGTGAGGGGGGGTCTTTGGCGGGGGTTCCGGCCCTTCCACCCCGCCAGCCCCCCTTGCGGGCATTAAATCAATTATGAGGAAAGCCCGCGCGAGCCCCGGGAGAAGCACTTTCATTGAAAAGTGCAACTGTTACTGGGCAGGGATATCAAACATACTCTTTAGAAAATTCAGCAACAACAACGACGACAACAACAACCATCATTTTACCCTCATGCGCGATGTTTCCACACGAAGCATGCGACCATCATGATAAACACCCCAATCATGGGGGACTATTGTTCGACAGCGGGGTCCGTCATTCCCATTCCCAAATCTCCGCCCAATGAGGTTTTGCAAACAACGCCTCCGAGTAATTTAAACATATCCTGCCTCGAAAACGCATGCCCGCGCCTTGCTGCGCCGATGCGAGACCGCCAGTGGAGTCCCAGCCAAGGGTAAAGCACAAGGAAGTATCGAGCGACAGGATTGCATTGGTGGGGATGGGGGCTGTCGGCGGCGAGGCAAGGACCTGGTCCTGAATAGAAAGGGAGGAAGTCTCGAGCAGGGCCGCTGTTGTTGCTGGGAGCGGCGCCAATGCTGAAGAGAGCAGGGCGCTAGTCCAGCTTAAAACAAGACGAAAACTCGAACGGAAACGTTGGTTTTGTTAGGACGGCGGCTGTCAGCGGCGAGGAGGAACACCGCCTTGACTAAGAAGGGAGGAGGTCTCGAGCGGGACCCAAGTTTTGTCAGGACGGGGGCTGTCGGCGGCGAAGAACAGCACCGTCCTGAGAAAAAAAAGGAGGAAGCCTCGAGCGGGAGCGCTGTTCTTGCTGGGAGCGGCGCCAATTTAAAAGAGAGTATCCAGCGTAGAACGGGAGGACGTCTCGGGCGGGAGCGCTGGTTTTGTCGGGACGGCGGTTTTCGGCGGCGAGGAGGAGCACCGCCTTGAGTAAAAAAACGAAGGTCTCAAGAGCGGGAGCGTTGTTGCTGCTGGCACCGATGAGAGAATAGCGCGCCTGTCCTAAGCAAAACGGGAGGAAGTCTCGAGCGGTAGCGCTGGTTTTGTTGGGACGGCGGCTTTCGGCGGCGAGCAAGAACACTGGCCCTGAGAATAGAACGATAATGTCTCGAGCGGGAGCGTCGTTGTTGTTGGGGGGGCGGTTCTGGCGCCCCCCCCCAACCGCTCGAGTGCGAGCCTCATTTTCAATGAAAATGTAGCCGGCGCCGAGGCGAGAGCGTCAAAGCGCCTGGGGGGGGTCCAACAATAAGGGTTGTTCAAGAATTAACAACCAACAGCGAGAACAAGAACGACAACAACAACAACAACAACAACAACAACAACAACAACAACAACAACAACAACAACAACAACAACCACAACAGCAGCAGCAACAACAACAACAATCATTACAAGACTGTTCGCTCTGACTCGCCCGTGTGTCATTCAAAACGAGTTCCCCACACCATCGATATCCGCCGTTTTTGTCTTCGATCACACCCCCCCTTTGCGGGGATTATTTCTCTTTGCGGGGGGCGGCGGGCTTACAGGCGGGCAAACCTGAACGGGCGGACAATCCTTCGTGTGCGTACGTGTGCCCGCCATTGGAATTGGTGTGGGCACTTCAAGAAGAGGAGGGGGAGAACGAGGGAGAGTGAGAGGAAGGGAGGCGGAGGGACGAAGGAAGAGGGAAAAAGCCAGAAGAGAAGGAGCGAAGAGGGGGGGCGGTTGATTAGAGGCAGAGGGAGAGAGGAGAAAAAATATTTGAGAGGTAGAGAAAGAGAGGGAGAGAGATGGGAGAGAGCGAGAGAGAGAAAGAAAGAAATAAAGAAAGAGGGAGGAGGCAGGAGAGGGGAGGGAGAAGGGAGGAGGGAGAGGAGGGAGAGGGGAGAGGGCAGAGAGGTATAAGGATGAGGGAAGAAAGGAGGGAGAGAGAAGGGAGGAGAGGAGGGAGGAGGGAGAGGGAGGAGGAGCAGGAAGGTAAGAGCGTGAACGTTCGAGGAAGTCCTAGGCGACAGCGCCGTTCCTGAAGGAAGTCTCGGGCGGGAGCCCACGACGGGCGGGCGATCCCCTGACGGGCGGGTCGGGCGGATGTGACTTCAAGCGGGATGCCTGAGTATGGCAAGAGCGCGATTCCTAAACAAATTGTGACGGCGTCCTTGGCGCAGCGTGTTTCCTGAACGTCGAAAGCGCGATGTCTGAATAAATTGTATGGGAGTCTCAGGCGAGAGCGCAATTCCTGAATACAATATTAAGGGTTCTCTGGCGGGAGCGGGGGTCTTGATTAAATTACGAGGAAGTCTTGTGTCAATAGCGAGGAAGTCTCAAGCGGGAGCGCCGTTCCTGAGTAAATCGTGAGGAAATCTCAAATGGGAGCCGGGGTCCTGACTAAATTGCGATGAAGTCAAAAGCGGGAGCACCGATCCAGAGTAAATTGTGAGGAGGTCTCAAGCGGGAGCGGGGGTCCTGAGTAAATATGGGGGAGGTATCAAGCGGGAGCCGTTGTTGTTGTAATCTGGGTGGCCAGGGGCACAGTTTGAGCACCAAGACGTCCCCTGTCAAAAAACAAGGTGCGAGCGTCGAGGGGCACATTTTGATTGAGAAAAAACAGCATGCACTGGTGAGGGGGATCAACAATAACTTTTCTTCAGAAATGAAAATTCAACAGCAACAGCAACAGCAACAACAACAGCAACCGCAACAGCAACAACAATCACACATACACCACCACCAATCACAACAACATCGACAGCAACAGCAACAGCAACAGCAACAGCAACAGCAACAGCAACAGCAACAGCAACAGCAGCAACAGCAAGCATGTTAAGATTGATCGCTCTTACCTGCTCGCATGCCATTCAGCACGTACATCCCAAACCCTCAATACCCGCCCTCGTCGCCTTCGATCGTCCCCCCTTGGGGGTATATCTTCCCTACCTGCCGCGCGTAGTTGGCGCAGACCCTGGAACAGGGGAAGAGAGGACGAATGGAAAGGGGGAGGGGAGAAGGAAGGAGCACGGGATTTGCAGGAGGGGGGCTCGGAGCAAAAAACACGTGGCATCACCAGACGGGCCCAGCGAACGAGCGGGGGCCACGAAGGGCATCGATTGCGGGACGGGCCGCGAAGGGCAGCGAAGGGGCCGCGAAGGGCGATTGCGTGGCCACGAAGGGCAGCAATGGGGCCACAAAGGGCGAGAGCGGGGCCACGAAGCGCATGCGTATAGGGCCACGACGGGCGCAAACGAGCGGGAACCACGAAGGGCAGGCAACTATGGGGCCAGAAAGGGCGACAGCGGGGCCACCGAGGGCAGCAAGGGGGCCACGAAGGGCGACAGCGAGGCCACGAAGGGGCATGCACATGGGGCCACGAAGGGCGCGAGCGAGCGGGGGGCCACGAAGGGCATATAATGCGGGGCCACAGAAGGTAGTGACGAGGCCACTGAGGATAGCAACGGGTCCACGACGGGCAGCGAGGGGGCCACAAAGGGCGATAGCGGGGCCACGGTTGGCAGCAATGGGGCCACGAAGGGCGCGAACGAGCGGGGGCCACGAAGGGCATGCGAATATGTCAGCGAGGGGCCCACCGAGGGCAGCAACGGGTCCACGAAGGGCAGCGAGGGGGCCACAAAGGGCGACAGCGGGGCCAGGAAGCGCATGCATATGGGCCCACGAAGGGCGCGAGCGAGCGGGGACCACGAAGGGCATGCGTATGTGGGCCACAAAGGGCGACAGTGGGGCCCCGGAGGGCAGCGATAGGGGCCACGAAGGGCAGCAAGGGGGCCACGAAGGGCGACAGCAGGGCCACGAAGGGCATGTGTATGGGGCCACGAAGGGTGCGAACGAGCGGGGGCCACGAATGGGCATATAATGCGGGGCCACAGAAGGCAGTGACGAGGCCACTGAGGATAGCAACGGGTCCACGACGGGCAGCGAGGGGGCCACAAAGGGCGACAGCGGGGCCACGGTTGGCAGCAATGGGGCCACGGAAGGCGCGAGCGAGCGGGAGCCACGAAGGGCATACGCATATACAGCCACAGAGGGCGACAGCGTGGGCCAAGAACGGCAGTGATAGGGGCCACGATGGGCATATATGGGGCCACGAGGGGCGTGAGCGAGCGGGAGCCACGACGGGAATATAACGCGGGGCCACTGATGGCAGCAATGGGGCCACTGAGGCTAAGAACTGGGCCACGAAGGGCAGCGAGGGGGCCACAAAGGGCGACAGCGGGGCCACGACGGGCATGCATATGGGGCCACGACGGGCGCAAGCGAGCGGGGGCCACGAAGGGGATACGTTTATGGGTATACAAAGGGCGACAGCGGGGCCACTGCGGGCATCGAGGGGGCCACGAAGGGCAGCGAGCGGGCCATAAAGGGCGACAGCGGGGCCACGAGGGGCACGCAAATGGGGCCACAACGGGCGCGAGCGAGCGGGGGCCATGAAGGGCATAGAATGAGGAGCCAGTGGGGGCAGCGATGGGGCGACTGAAGGTAGTAACGGGGCCAAGAAGGGCATGCATGGGGCCACAAAGGGCGACAGCGGGACTACGAAGGGCAGCAATGGGGCCACGGAGGGCGCGAGCGAGCGGGGGCCACAAAGGGCATACATACATGGGACCACAAAAGGCGACAGCAGGGCCACTCAGGGCAGTCAGGGGGCCACGAAGGGCAGCGAGGGGGCCACGAAGGGCGACAGCGGGGCCACAGGGCATGCATGTGGGGCCCCGGCGGGCGCATTCGAGCGGGGGCTACGAAGAGCATACAGATATTGGGCCACAAAGGGCGACAGCGGGGCCACGAAGCGCATGCATATGGGGCCACGACGGGCGCGTGCGAGCGGGGGCCACGATGGGCATACATGTATGGGGCCAAAAAGGGCGACAGCGCGGCCACTGAGGGCAGCAAAGGGGCCACGAAGGGCAGCGAAGGGGCCACTGAGGGCAGCAACGGGGCCACGAAGGGCAGCGATCGTCCCTCCTCCCTCCCTCCCTCCCTCCTCCCCTCCCTCTCCTCCTCCCTCCCGCGCCCTCCTTCATCCCCCAGCCTCATTCTTCCCCGTCCTCCTCGGTCAAACCTGGTCGCTCGGGGCAGGCCTGCGAGGTAGGCGAGGCCGATGCGGCATTGCTATTCGATTTCGAAACCCAGCTGGTCCTGCAGCCGCATCCTAGCAGTACCCCCTCCCCGTCCCTATGCGACGCGCACACGGGAGTAGGGGGAGGGGGATGACTTCTTAGAAGGAGGCTGCTTCTTAGAAAGCGCCGGAGCGGAGCCCCCACATCTGTGGACAAGACCCGCGCCCTCTGAGAAGCAGGGGTGCTTCTAAGAAGCCTTCCCCCCTCCCCCTCCGCCACCGCCCCCCATTGCTGGAGGGGCCCGGGGACACACAAATACATAGACTCAAATGACAATATTCAATATTTTCTCATATTTTCTGTGATTTTGTCTTCCCCCCACTTCCCATATTTTCCCATCTTTTCTTGGGGATCGACGATTAATTGTGTCTGTGTGTTTTTGTCCCTCCTGACATTGCGCGTGGCCGACCCTCCTTGCTCTCCCCGCCTTCCTCTGGCCCGAGACGATCCCGGCCACTGGGCCGCCTGGCCGCCCATGCTGGCGCGCGCGCTGGCCCACGAGCGTGGGGGGCGGGCCGGCCGGGCCTTCGACAACCGGCCGAAGATAGATGACGATCTCGACCCCTCGGTCTCCTCGGACTTCTCCTCCTGCACGGCCTGGGTCCCCCCGGCGCGCGCGGGATCCGGCGGTGGGCAGGCAGGCGCGGCGGGGGAGGAGGAGGCGGCGGCGGCAAGGGGAAGCGGGGGGGGAGGGGGAGGGCGGGGGGAGGGGAGGAAGGAGGAAGGGGAAGGAGGGGGGGAGAAGAGAAGACAAGGGAGGGAGGGAGGGAACAGGGAAGGGCAGAGGGAAGAGGAGCGATGGGAAATCACGGGAAAGACCATGGTGGACACCTCCCCTGGTTTGCGAGGCCCTAAATACCGGGGAATGGCCTTTTTCCCAACGAGGGAAGTATGTGCTGTAGATATGCCTTGTGAGTCATTTTTGTGACCGACCTGGGGCCTCTTGGGACCCTCTGGAGGTTTTCCTGCTGCTCTGGCAGGTTCCAGCATGACGTGCGAGGTTCAAAAAGCCTAAGCTACAGCCTAGGGCCTGAGCTTCAGCTCTGCTGGGGGGGGCCAGGGTGGCTCTGCCGGGGAAAGGGGGGACCCCCCTGGTGCGCGTGTGCTCCGCTTTGCTCCGCTTTGCTCCGCTGGGGGGCCTCAACTCAGGGCCTCTGAGGCCCTACACTATCGCTGAACGATCCAGCCCAAACGCCCAAAATAGCCTCCAGTCGGCCGCAAAAGCGCCCAATACGTCCCAAGAGGCCCCAGGAGCACCCCCAGGAGGGCACCAAAAGGCAAAAACCATCTTGGGGAAACTGGCATTTCTAGCATGTCCGACTTCTCGGCCTTCACGACGTCCAAGACGCTCCAAAAAGTTCCCAACACGGTCCCAAAGACCCCCGAACACCGCCCCAAGACGGCACAAGAGCCCCGAAACCGCCAAAGAGGCGCCCACTGCCCAAGAAAACCCCAAGTCAGCCCCAAGAGAGGCCCCATATGAGAAGCCCGAACCGATAATCCCTGCCTTCCGCCCCAGGATACCTCCTCGAGGTCCCAAGAAGCCCCCCAGAGCCCCCAAGAGACCCCCATGAGGCCCCCAAGACGCCCCAAGAGGCCCAAAAACGGCGCCCAATAGGATTCAAAACTGCCTCCAAAAAAAAACCGAGAGCCCTCCCACGACGCCCCCACGAACATCTCAGAGACTTCATTATCACCCACAGCCCAGGCACAGTGGCAGAATAGGCCGAAGGCCATTCGATCAGAGCCCCAGCTCAGCTCTCCCCTCAAAAGCACACACACACACACACACACCACAGACACACACACACACACACACACACACACACACACCACACACACACACACACACACAAAAAAAAAAGGATGGTCCTCGCCGAAGGCAAAATGCACACGTCCGAGCGATGCCAAGGGGTGAGAAAGGAGGGCGAGAATGGAGGAGCCGGCTGCCGCCTGCACAGTCCTCTGTCGCACAGACATGCAGCCCCCGTCCCCCCAGATCGGCGGCATCGGCCGGAGCCCATTACAATAGGGGGGAGGGGAGGGGGGGACGGGGGGGGAGGGCGGGGGGAGGGAGGAAGGAGGAAGGGAAGGAGGGGGGGAAGAGAGAGGACAAGGGAGGGAGGAAGGGAGGGAACAGGGAAGGGCAGAGGGAAGAGGAGCGATGGGGGATCACGGGAAAGACAATTGTGGACACCTCCCCTGGTTTGCGAGGCCCTAAATACCGGGGAATGGCCTTTTTCCCAACGAGGGAAATATGTGCTGCAGATCTGCCTCGTGGGTCATCTCATGACCGACCTGGGGCCTCTTGGGACCCTCTGGAGGCTTTCCTGCTGCTCTGGCAGGTTCCAGCATGAAGATCTACGCTGTTGATTTTAACTTGAGAGCCATCCTATGATTGCCGTGGGGGGCCCTCTTGGAACCCTCGTGAGGCCTTCACTCCATGCGGCCTGGAGCACAGCCCCAGGCTATTCGCACCATCGGGCCACCGTGCCCTTCAGGGTGGTGCCTCCAGGAAACTGGGCCCACGAACAAGGCCAAGGCGCCCCAAAGCCATATTACCGCAAGTCCTCCTCCTCCTCCTCCTCGTCAACCTCCTCCTCGTCCTCCTCCTCCTCGTCCTCCTCCTCCTCCTCCTCCTCCTCCTCCTCCTCCTCACTCGTATGACTCTCCTTTTCCTGCTCATGCTTCTCCATCTGCTCCTCCTGCTCCTGCTCCTGCTCCTCCTCCTCCTGCTCCTCCTCCTCCTCCACCACCTGATCCGCCTCCTCCTCCTCCCGCTCCTTCTGCTCCTTCTCCTCCTCCTCCTCCTCCTCATCCTCCTCCTCCTCCTCCTCATCTCCTCCTCTTCCTCCTCCTTTTTCTGCTGCTCATTATCGGCCTGCTCCTCCTCCTCCTCCTCCTCCTCCTCCTCCTCCTCCTGCTCCTGCTCCTGCTCCTCCTGCTCCTGGTCCTCCTCCTCCTGCTCCTCCTGCTCCTGCTCCTTCTCCTCCTCCTCCTCCTCCTCCTCCTCCTCCTCCTCCTCCTCCCCTCCTCCTCCTCCTCCTCCTCCTCATCATCCTCCTCCTTTACCTCCTCCTCCTCCGCCTTCACCTCCTATTCCTCCTCCTCCTCCTGCGCTTTCCGCTCCTCTGGAAGCGGCCCCCGATGGGAGCCACCTCAAATCCACACATCCAAGCCAGCAGCACTGCCCATGGACCAATAAAGACAAAACCAGCTACGTCAAGGGAAACTTAAGGAATACAAGCCGGTTGAGGAATTGTAATTAAACTTTCTTCTGACACGCGTGCTACTGAGAGCGCAATCGTCGACCACCGAATACGCCGGGACCACCGGAGTCGACGTCATAGTGCCATCGACGACAGACGCGAGGCTGATCCTGTGCACGAGCGCAGCGCAGGCGCACCCCGCTACGATCCCTTGAGCAACTTGGAAGGACCCCGTGATGAAGGCACCCACTTGGATAACTCTGGGACCAGCATACAGAGTAAGTATTTGGGCAAGTCTGATCACGTTGAGGCCATGCCTCTTGTCCATCTCTAGGAGGTTGCCAATATCCACGTTACCGCAAGCATTCTGCAAGTCGACCAGCGCCGCAACCGCACGCAGCCGATTGCGATGGGCCTATGTCATCATCGCTTATTGTACCCAGACTGCCCGCCCACAGCTCTTACATTGGACAACGCATGCCGGACTCCTCGGACGCTCGAGCTGCTACGTTTTGGCCTCGACCTTCCTTGCTGCCGAGTGCACGAGGGCACAAGTCTTGAGAATGCTGATGGACGGAACACTTCCCTCGGGCTTCCTCAAACACCCGTGGATGACCTCCCAGCGCCGAGACGGAAGGCCACCGGCCCCTCGACCTGCCACATCACGAGAGAGAGAGAGAGCACTGCCAGCGAGCTGATGGAGAACGCGAGGGCGCCGGAAAAGCCAGCAGAAACGCAGTCGAGCGGCGGCTCGAGGTGCTGGACTGCACGTCTCGGAGGCGGTCCCTGTCATTACTCGGGGATGGACGGACCCCCCTTTAGTAAAACGTGGTTTAGTGAAAACGACCTGAGGCCCAAACCTGGCGGGCGCGAGCCTGGAAAATGACGGCCACGGCGCCCTCTCGCGAACCGAAAACGGACAATTCACTAATCGACGTGTCACTGTTAGGGGTTCTGTCCACCCCCGAATTACCTTGGAAAAAATATCCCCACTTGCCTGTCCACTCCGGCCCCAGCTCCTCGAGGAGGCGCCCCGCGCCCCCAGGGGGGGCCCCCAAAAGGGGGGCCTCGCCGGGGGCCAAGGCAACGGTCACCCTGGAAACCCTCCGAGTGAGGCCCCCTCCAGCCTTGACCGAGCTGGCCACCTGGCCCCACCAGGCATCGGCTCTGCGCTCGTCGAAGGCGCGTCCGCCGACTTCTCGGCGCGCCCCCCCTCTTGGGATCGAGAAACGGATGCGTCAAGCGATAGTTGTCGCACGGCGGCGGGGACCTGGGTTCGAAATCCCGCGACAAGGATGTAAAGCCCGGAGCCACATTGGCTTGAGCCAAAATCGCTACGGGAATTCCCCCTCTCCTCCTCCTCCTCCACATTCTCCTCCTTACCACCAGCAACATCATCATAATCTGTATCACCAACACCATCACCACTCATCAGAAGAATGGTCAGCAGCATCGGCATAACCATACTCGCCGTCAACATCGTCACAGTATCGTAATCCGCATCACACCCGCATGATCAGTGGCATCATCAACCTCATCATCAGCATCGTCATGACAAGTGTTGTCGTCGTTGACGTCCACGTCATCATCGCCATCATACCCAATCAGCAACAGCATCATCCTGACCCGCATCGGCATCATCATCACCATCATCAGTATCATCATCAGATCACCACCATCATCATCATCACCATAATCATCCTCAACATCAGTAGGATTACCCTTAGCATCATCATGATCAGCAGCATCGTTATCATCATCAGCAGCGTCATCATCAGCACCATCAGCATCATCAATACCATAACAATCACAATCTCAATAATCATCATCATAATCATCATCATCATCATCATCATCATCATCATCATCATCATCATCACATCAGTTCACCATAATAATCAATACCGTCATCAACAACAGCACCAATAACAGCATCAACATCGAAGCCAGAATCGCAAATATCGTCATCGCCACCGTCATTGTCATTGTCATCGTAACCGACGTCAATGCATCAGCATCGTCATTATCATCATCATCATCATCATCATCATCATCATCATCACCATCATCATCATCATCATCATCGTCATCATCATCGTCATTAGAATCATAATCATCCTCATCATCACCGTCGTCGTCAATATCCTACTCCTCCACCTCCTCATCATCGGCGTCATCAGCATTATCATCATCATTATCATCATCATCAGCATCAGCATCAACATCAGCATCAGCATCATCACCACCACCGCCATCACCAACACCACCACCACCACCACCACCACCACCATCATCCCGCATCGGGCACCGGAAGCGCGTGCAGAAAGCCTCCGCACAGATGCGGAAACTCACCAGGGTGACCCGGACGTCTGGCACCAGGCAGGCCGTGAAGAAACTCACGCAGATGTCCCCCATGCCGAGGGTGATGCACGGGGCTCTGCAGATGCGCCGCCGCCGCGGCCTCTCAGAGGCCCGCGGCACGCGCGCCGTCTGCACGCGCTGGCTGCCGTCGGCGTGCGCCGGCCCGCCCGCGCTCGATGCTGGGCGCGTGGCCGCCGCGCGGGGGGCTGCCGCCGAGCCCAGAGCGACGGCCTTGCCTGCCGCCCGGCGCTCCTCGGACCCAGCGCGGGCGCGAGGCCCTCGCCCGCCCCGACAGAGGCCTCTGGCCCAGCACATCCGCCGCCGCTCGCGAGGGGGATGCGGGCCGCCTGCAGCGCGAGGGCGTCGGGCAGGGGCGACGCCGCAGGTGCCGCAGGCGGGTGGCTGCCCCAGGCTGCGCGGGGGCGCCGGCATGCAGGCGCCGGCGCCGGCGGGGCTCCCCAGCGTGCGGGTCGGGCGCTCCCGCCTTCTTCCTCCTCCTCCTCTCCCCCCCTCCTCCTGCGGACGTTCTTGTCCGATCTACGGCCAAAAAAACACCACCACCATCATCATCATAATCAGCATCATCATCATCATCATCATCATCATCATCATCATCATCATCATCATCATCATCATCATCATCATCATCATCATCATCATCATCATCATCATCATCATCATCATCATCATCAGCACCACCATCACCATCATCGTCATCATCACCATCATCATCAGCATCATCAGCGTCAGCATCAGCATCAGCATCAGCATCAGCATCAGCATCAGCATCATCACCAGCAGCATCATCATCATCATCATCATCATCATCATCATCATCATCATCATCATCATCATCATCATCATCACCTTCATAATCCTCGTCCCTGGTCGCATCCAAGTTCCCGCATCGCCCTCCCTCCCTCGTGCCCGCGTCCCCGCACTGCCTCGACGAGACTGCCACACACCCACCCGGACCCGCCCCGGCCCGCCCCGGCGGTGTCTGCTCGGCCCGCCCCGGCGCTGTCTGCTCGGCGTGCAGATCTGCGGCGGCCGAGCATGACCCTGGACTGGTAGGCGCTGTCGGTGGCGTCCTCCAGCCTCATCGACGTCTCGAAGGTCATGTCGACGGCCTGCACGGCTGCGGCCGGGTCCCGGCCGGGGAGGGTGGAGCAGTGGGCGGGAGCGCGGGAGGAGGAGGAGGAGGAGGAGGAGGAGGAGGAGGAGGAGGAGGAGGAGGAGGAGGAGGAGGAGGAGGGGAGGAGGAGGGGGAGGAGGAGGAGGAGGAGGGGGAGGAGGAGGAGGAGGAGGAGGAGGGAGGAGAGGAGGAGGAGTGGAGGGGAGGGGGGGAGGAGGAGGTGGGTGGAGGGTGTGCAGCGTCACCCGCGGCACTCGGCGTCTCGGCGGCTGCCGCCGAGGGGCGCCCCATGGCCCAGCGCGCGCGGTGGCGAGCCGCTCCTCCCCCACGGGCCTTGGCGCTCCTGCTGCTCATCCGCCGCACCCTCGTGGTCATCCCCACCACCACCACCATAACCACCATCACCCCCGTCACCACCATCTGCTCCAGCATCCACAGCCACACCAGCACCCGCATCATCACCATCACGGTCCTCATCACCATCACCATCACCATCACCATCACCATCACCATCATCATCATCATCATCATCATCATCATCATCATCATCATCATCATCATCATCATCATCATCATCATCATCATCGTCATCATCATCATCATCATCATCATCATCATCATCATCATCATCATCATCATCATCATCATCGTCATCATCAGCAGCATCACCTGCATCAGCATCAGCATCAGCAGCAGCATCACCATCATCATCGGCATTATCATCATCATAATCGTCAGTGCCTTTGTCATCATCATGAGCAGCACCATCGTCATGCTCGTCGGCATCATGAGCATCGCCATCGTCATTATGATCATGATCATCATCATCATCATCATCATCATCATCATCCTCATCATCATCATCAGCCTCATCATCATCATCATCATCATAATCCTCATCATCAGCATCATCATCATCAGCATCATCGTCGTCATCGTCTTCTTCATCACCATCATCACCATATAAGCTATTACATGCATGATCATCCTGCCTCCTCCCCATCCCCCATCCTGACCGCCACCATGCCCTCACCATGTTCATCACCACCACCAGCATTAACATCATCAGTGTCAACTGCTGCTCCTCCAACTCCTCTTCCTCCTCCTCCTCCTCCTCCTCCTTTCCCTCCTCATCATCCTCCTCGTCCTCCCCCTCACGTGTTCCCCTTTCCTTCCTCATCATCCAGTTCCTCCCCCCCCCTCCGCCCTCCACGCGCAACTCGAATACGACTTTCCTCGCTACCCTGATACTGCGAGGTGGTGCAACACCTGTCCCGCGCACTGACTTCTCACACACACACACACACACACACAAAAAAAAAAAACTGAAAAGTGATGTTCAATCTGGTGTTCGTTCGATCGGACCGTTCTCGGCCCTCCGACGATGGATGGTGCTCCCCCAGCAGACAGCGTTGGCCATGTTTCACAGTCGGCGTTTTGCTCTCGTCGTTCAGAGCGGCGCTCTCGTCCCGGCGCGGGCCGCACTTCTGGATCCGACTCCTTTCTGGCCGCTGGCGCCCCATCCTTTCCCTCCCCCGCCGTCCCATGGTCGTCTTGTCCCCCCCCGCTTACCCTGCTCATCCTACTCATGCTCCATGCTCCTGATGTTACTCCTCTTCTTCCCCCTATTGCTCCTCCTCCTCCTCCGCCTCATCCTCCCCCTCTACCGCCTCCACCTCCTCTCCCCCCCCGTTCCTCATCATCCCCTTCCTCTTGCTCATCCTCCTGCGAATCGGCCACCACCCATCCAGACACACAGGGGCCGAGGGCGGAAGTCAAAACTGCACACCACACGCAGCCCTTCAACTGAAACGGTCGGCAGGCGCCACCGCGCGGCAAACGAGGGAAGGCCCCCAGCGTGGCAGAGAAGCGCAGTTCAACTCGATGCAACGATCACCGCACAAAACTGCAACAGAACAAGCAAGCACAAATCGAGGAACCCTTGGGAAGCCCGCCCAGGCCATGACCTGTCATGCCAGCGAGGTTGAGGGGTCGTGGATTCACAGGCCTACGGCGGACTGCGCCGAACCACGGCTTCTGGGAGGTCGTCAAAAAATGGCCCGCGGACGCGGGGGCTGGCAAAGGGAAGGGCAGGCGGCCAATCTCCCTCGCGAACGGGCCACGTGCCGACCAACGCCTATCAGCCAGGGCGCAGGGCACGTCGGGAGCGACCGTCGCCGTGGTCTTCGCGCACCCCGCCCCGCTGGCCAAGCGCATGTCCGTATGTGAGCTCGTTTAACCGGTCCCTATCTCCACCAGCGTGGGCTGGGCCCTACTGGCCGATTTACCCCCCTGGATAGGGATATAGGCTGCTCTCTTCGGGTTTCGAGGGGCATATCCCCAACTGAGGTGGTGAGACGGTAGTCCGGTAGGGCTCGAGATGTGAATGGGGATGGGGATAGGGATCGGTCAAACGATGCTGAGACCAACACCAATTTAGAGGCCAGGGCGCAGGGCACATCGGGTGCGACCGCCGCCGCGTTCTTCGCGCACCCCCGCCCCGCTGGCCAAGCGCATGTCCGTACGTGATCCGATGTACCCGGGATGCCACCACCTACACCCAGTGGCAAAGCGGAAGTCTGTACTGACTACCTACCAGACCACCCCAACCCAACCCGAAGACCCGAATTTGACCCGAATTTCGGGTTGCGGGGGGTACGGGTTCCCGGTTCCCAGTGTTTTTTCGATGTTCCCCGACACCCCCCCACTAGAAATGGAGGGCAAATCGAGGCCTTCGGGTTGGGTTGGGGTGGTTTGGTGGGTGGTGATGTACCTGCCGGAGGGCCCAGGCGGGGGTAAGCGCGCACGGCGCTGCCCTCCGCGAAGGTGGCCGGGCACGAATCCGGGTGCGTCGCCGCGGTCCCCAGAGTGAGCCACGAGGGCACCGCGGGCCCACGCGGCGTTCCAGGAGGGCGCGGCGAGGCACGGAGCGAGACGCTGGGGCCGGGACCCCGTGCACCCCACGCACATCTCCTCCTCTCCTTGCCGCCCGCTTCTCTCCGTGCTCCTGCTCGTCGCTCGACGCGCCCTGCGACTACGCGACGCCATCTCTCACCCCCGCCGCGGGAAAGCTCGCCTGGGCAGCGGCGGCAGCTTGATTGCGAGGCAGTGGCTCTGATTCCAGCGCGCCCTACCATGCCCTTTGGGACGGAGTGGGCGTGTCCTCGGGTCCTTTGCCTAACCCTCTGAGCCTCACTCCCCACTCCTGAAGATTATTTGAGTGACCCAAGCCCCTCGCTCTCAAATCTCTCGGGGGTTCTCGCGTCTTGTCGCGCGACTTTCTCGGAGCCATAATGGCCCCCAGACGGGCCAAGAGGGCCCCAAGGGGCCCCCAAGACGGTCCAAGAGGGCACCTAGTCGCCGAAGCATGGCTCCTAGACGCTCAAGATGGCTTCAAGATGGCCCAAGAGGTGGCGGGGGGGCTCTTACAGGCTGGCGCGAGGAGCGAGACTGAGCACGCCCGCGCCTCGGCCTGCCGCGCACTCGCTGCCCCAGGGCGCAGCAGGGTGGGCTGCGGGCCTACCCCCGAGTTCTCCCACTGGCCTGCCTCGGCCGGGCAGAGGAAGCGTCGGCTCCAAACCCTCCTCGCCACCCCCATCTTCTCCTCCTCCTCCTCCTCCTCCTCCTCCTCCTCCTCCTCCTCCTCCTCCTCCTCCTCCTCCTCCTTTTCCTCCTCCTCCTCCTCCTCCTCCTCCTCCTCCTCCTTTTCCTCCTCCTCCGGCTCCTCCTCCTCCTCCTCCTCCATCTCCCCCTCCTCGAGGGGAAGCGTTACGAACTTCGTACCCTGGTCGTCCGACGCGAGAAGGCCCCGGGAGCGCCAGCAAGGCGCGGGCGGCGGCGTCTCTCGGCGTCGTGGCTCCTCCGCAAGAACGAGGAGGGGGAGGAGGGGAGGAGGAGGAGGAGGAGGAGGAGGAGGAGGAGGAGGAGGAAGCGGAAGAGCCAGGAGAAGAGAGGCGGAGGAGGAGGAGAGAGAACAGCAGGGAGGAGGAGGAGGGAGGAGGGGAGGAAGGAGGAGGGGGAGGAGGAGGAGGAGGAGGAGGAGGAGGAGGGGGAGGAGGAGGGCGGAGGTGGAGGAGGAGAGGAGGAGGGAGGAGGGAGGAAGGAGGAGGAGAGGAGAAGGAGGAGAGGAGGAGGAGGAGGGAGGGGAGGGGAAGAAGGTGAGGAGGAGAGGAGGAGGGGAGGAGGGAGGAGGAGGGAGGAGGAAGAGGAGGAGGAGGAGGAGAGGAGGAGGAGGAGGAAAGAGGAGGAGGAGAGGGAGGAGAGGAGAAGGAGGAGGAGTGGAGGCCGAGGAGGAGGAGGAGGAGCAGGAGGAGGAGAGGGCGGAGGTGGAGCAGGAGGAGGAGGAGGAGGAGGCGGAAGAGGCGGAGTACATGGTGCGGTTGCCTCGAGATCCCGCCTGGCCTCGCTGAGCGGTGCGTCGCCGCGCGGCTTCGAGGGCCCCGAGGGCCGAGAGAGACGTCCTCGGGGAGCGGCCCAAGAGTCCCAAAGAGCCGCGCGGCCACCCCGAGTCCCCACGAACGCTCCACGCAGTGTGGTCACCGCAACGCTTGGGGGCGTTGTTATCGTTGTGATCGTTGTTATCGTTGTTATCGTTGTTATCGTTGTTATCGTTGTTATCGTTGTGATCGTTGTTATCGTTGTTATCGCTATCTTCTTCCCTGCCCCCCCACCCACCCCACCCCCCGCCGCTCCTGCAGAAGGTCCGCGACCGCGAGCTGCTGCTGCGCCTTGAGCGTCCTCCCGCCTGTCAGGGGAGCGAGGCCCGAGAGGGGGCGCCGAGGATCCTCCTCCTCCTCCTCCTCCTCCTCCTCCTCCTCCTCCTCCCTCCTCCTCCTACTCTTCCTCCTACTCCTCTCTCCTCCTCCTCCTCCTCCTCCTCCTCCTCCTCCTCCTCCTCCTCCTCCTCCTCCTCCTCCTCCTACCTCCTCCTCCTCCTCCTCCTCCTCCTCCTCCTCCTCCTCCTCCTCCTCCTCCTCCTCCTCCTCCTCGAGCCTCGATCCTCATCATCCTCTTCCTCATATTCCTCCTGGATCCTCATCGATCCTCGGGCGCTCGATCCTCATCATCGACCTCCACCCGTAGGAGGCCGGCGGCCTTTCAGCTCGACCTCGATCTCGACCACGGCAGTCAACGCGTCCTGGAGGACGATATCAAGGCCCTCGAACCTGAGAGGGCGACGGAGGGGTGGGACTCCTCCTCCTCCTCGCACTCCTCCTCCTCCTCCTCCTCCTCCTCCTCCTCCTCCTTCTCCTCCTCCTCCCCATTCTCCTCCTCCTACTCCTCCTCATCCTCTTCCTCCTTTTCCTCCTCCTGGCACGCTTGGACTGCCCACCTGGGTCTTCGACCAACCCAGGCTCGGATTCGTTCAAACTCAGCACAGGTGTAACAGAGGTGCACTCATGGACGGCCTACGTAGGGGTACACATAGGGCAAGCATAGGCGAGTGCGGCGACGGCGAGGGATGTCGCGACCAGGCACCTGGGCCAGCCGCTCCTGCCGTAGCATGAGCCCAGGCTGGTGAGCAGGCCAAGGGGGACGCAGCAGGTCCCCGCGATGCCGAGGGCGGCGCGCAGGTGGGATCCGACGAGGACCTCCTGCTGATGGCTGAGCATGGCGTAATGGCAGAGATATGGAGCCAGGGAGGCGATGTGGCAGCTCCACATGGCGGCGCGCCTTCCCGCCGAGACCCCTGCAGCGCAGATGGCCGCATGGGCTCTTTGGCCCACGTGCTGTGTCACAGTGGCTCCACCTCCTTGCCCGTGTGCCAGCCCGCGTGCCTTTTTACGGCCGCGGAGGAAAACGACGTACGAGAGAAGGTACGGCCGCGGCGGTGCGCGGACGCACCGGCCTCGGCACCACCGGTACGGCCGCGGAGGTGCGCGGACGTACCGGTGGTGCCGAGAGAAGGCCACGAGGTGCGGGACGGCGGAAAGAGCGCCACCGGTCGTGGTCGCCGGTGGGGACGCTGTGCCGTCTGCAGCGCGCACGGGCACTCCTGTGAGACGACTGTGGCGTCAGCGGCAGGAGCTCGAGCCGAGGCCAGCTGCCCAGACCCCCGACGTAATGACATTTTCATTACGTCGACCCCCAGAAGTCCCGACCCTTTCCCCATGACCGGCTTTGCATCCTGAGTCGTTTTTTGACGTTCCCGAGGCCCGGTGAGGACCCCCAGAGGCCGAAAACTAGGAAAAACCTCCCGTCATGATTTTTTCATTACTCGAGGGGGTCTGGGCGGGGGGCCAGGCCCGCAAAGGGCGGCGCGATCGTCGTCCTCCTCGAGGGCGGAGGGGGGAGGGGGCCGGGCGGTCGAGGGGGAGCCCCTTTAATTAGCACGCGCGCGCAGAGGTGCCGAGCCCCGCCTCCTCCTCCTCCTCCTCCTCCTCCTCCTCCTCCTCCTCCTTCTCCTCCTCCTCCTCCTACATTTCTACATTTCTCGCTATGCAGCGTCTTGTCGCGCGCCCCGCGGGCGCGGAGCGCGCCGCAGCGGCCCTTCAGGGCCGTGCGGGCACTCGGACAGCGGCCCCGGGAACCCGACCCCGAGGAAAGCAGGGGGAACCAGGGACCAAGTTAAACCTCAGAGGAGAGAGAAGGGGGCCGGGCTTCAGCAAAAAAGGGGGCCCGTCAGGGCCCATGGGCGGGCGCCGCGCGCGCCCGCGCCCGCGGGCGTCAGGCAGCGCGGCACGGCGCACGGCCGGGCCGACGGCCTCTTCGTGGGCTGGCGGCCGCGTGGTGGCGGCTGGGCTCCCTTCGGCGCCTCGCGCTGAGCCCAGCCGCCGTGGGGTCTTCGGGTGGCTGGCTGCCCCCAGCTGCGGCGGCCTCCACCCTTCGGCGCAGCGCGCTGTGGAGGCTCGCCGAGCCGCTCGTGGGCTCCAGCAAGTCTGCAGCGGCTGCTCTCGTCATCATGCCGATCAGGGCCGGCTGGCCTCGGCCCCTCGCATGCCACGCGAGGGCGACGGGGATACACCCTTCGGCGCCTGGCGCTGTGTATCCCTCGCCGAGGGGCGCGCCGCCCCTTCTCTTCGAGTAGTCCATGCTGTGATCGAGCCTGCAGTGCTGCTTGACACTGTGGTGCTCGAACTTGTATCCCTCGTCCCAGTCGTGCTGGGCGGGTTGGTACTCCTGCGTGATCCTGTCCAGTCGTGCTGGTCGTCCTGGTACTCGACTAGCCGTAGTATCCGATGTCCTCATTCATGCCGCCCCCGCCTCTGCAGTACAGGAGGGCGCTGATCTTGGGGGTTGTGGATGGCGGTCGTTTGTAGGGCTGAGTGTAGGATGTGGAGCGTGCTGGTCGGGTCGTTGGGGAGTCGGATCGTTGCTGGTGTTGCGTTGGTTGTGGGCTTCCAAGGCCTCCACGCACCGACTTCAAGTGGGGGTCTTGGCTGTCCCACCTCGTCCCGCTATGGCTAGGGGTCACAGTGCCCTCGGTGGGGGCGAACCCCAGGCCTGGTACTTATTATCGTCGGAGTGGGATGTCTCGGCTGTCCTGTGCTTCGCCCTCGGGCGCTCGGGTAGCTCCTCCTTCTCCATGGGAATGGTGGGGGGTGGCGAGCTAGGGCGGACCGCGGGGGCGCAGGTAGTGGCCGTCCTACCCCCCCCCCCCCTGCCCCTCACCATCCCCCCTGGTGGGCGCGGGAAGTACTCGTCCTTCCCCCCCGCCCTTCGAGCCCGTCTCGAAGTTTGATCCATGCCTCACCAGGGCAGCGTTGACTTGACAAGAGGTGTGCGGGGCCGTGCTGGGTATGCTGTCGATGTCGGCCAGTAGTACGACGGCGACGTGTGGACCGCCCGCTGCCAGCCAGCTGGTGCCCTCCGAGTTGTAGGTAGCCAGTCGCCGCCAGGATACTCACAGCAAAACGTAGCGACTTGTGCCTGGGGTGTTCCCTCGCATTCGGGGCTTCCACAGGACTTGCGTCCTAACCAAAGCAAAACTTGGCGACGCTGCCTGAGGTCTTCCCACGCATTCGGGGCTTCCTCAGGACTTAACCCATGACGCCGTAGTGCCTGTCTCCCAGGAAGCTCTTTGCCGCAAATATACTGCCGTGTCCATGCTGCTCTTGTCCAGGACGCTGGATAATCATAGAAGTGAATGCCAGGGTTGAAAGAAAGCCAATCAAATCCAGAAAGTACTCGAGGGGGGGGCACGCTCCGTCGCCATTGAGGGATCGTGCCCACCCGTATGGGCGCTACGGGTCCCCCCCCCTCGAGTATGGCACGCAATCGCTGTCCAAGACGAAGCCGTGCCAATAACCCAATAGTAACGCGGGTCTTGAGTACATACAGTAGGTGCACTGATGCTATCGCGCCTGCTGCCACTCTGAAATATTACCCAACTGTACGCCATTCTGTAATGCAAACTGCCCTCCAATCTGTAAGATGCCAATAGTCTGTGCACCAAGCTGCAATCTGATGGCCCCTTCCATGGACTGGCAAGTATGAATAATCCTGATACAATTAATCCCGAATATCTGTGCAGGCAAACGTAGTGCCGCAACTGCAGTGTCAGCTGCTAGCGCCGTTGGATACCCCATGTCCTGTGACAGTCGTCGCCCAGCTGCTCTGGCTCGATGTAGTAGTCCAGGGGGGCGTAGAACCTGTGATAGCATTCATCCGTTTCGGCCCACATTGCCTCTTCGTCAGCGAGCTGTCCCCAGTGGGCTGCGAATGCAGTTGCCATTGCCTTGCACAGCATTGAAGGATATTCTTTGAGGGGGGCGGTCCTCCAGCCGCCTTGGCCGTCTCGCCCGTAAGCTCTGCCATGTCCGCTATGTCGACATAGCTGTCCCCCAGGTACCGCCCCCAGCTCCTGTGTAAGTTCACTGATGTGTACCGCCATCAGGCATGTTGGTTTTCGCGCGGCCTGCCCAAACTGGCACTGGTCTATGTAGTGCAGTTCGACGCTCGTCTGCTCCAAAAGCCAGAGCGTCTCCGCTCGCTGCCAGCTGCTCGGCGCTTGAGGACACCAAGTGGCTGGAGCGGGATGCTCGAGCACGGCGGATACATTGTACTGCAAGCCAGTGGTGATGAGTAGTAGAGCTGTCCTATATAGCTCGTTGGCTAGTGCTATCTGTTGACGCTCCGCTGGATTGGCTGCTTGTATGCCCCAGGGGAAGTCGTGTGTACGTAGTGGCCGTGGAGCTTTTCCCTCGGCGGCATGCCAGCGCGATGAGCACCACGTCTCGCAGGGGGGGCCAGCAACAATGCCAAATATTTTGCCCTGTCGCATCGCCGCGCACCAATATTCGACGACGTCTGGCTTCGTCAGGTCTCCTTTGTCGGGGTCTATCTGCACGTCGATCGATAATACTACCAAATTGCATTCCCGAATGTTCATCTCGAAGTGGCGCTGGAAATCCTCGGTTCGGCGTCTGCCTGAGAAAAGGTGCAGTAAGAACATAGCCGTAGTAACCATGGGCCTGCACGGTGCGAATGCACTTGCAGGTGGCGTCGCTGGTTGAGGGGCCGCTGCTGCAGGCGGCGCCGGCGAGAGCTGGAGCTGATGCTGTTCGATGTGGTCGGCAAGCTTGATGTGTATGACCTGTTGGGCGGGCACCAGCGCCTTTGTAGCTCCATGACCCATTGCCTTCCTCGTCGCCACGGCCTCTCGTTCCTCTTCTCGGCGTTCGACTGCCTCCTGCAAATCCATTGGGACTTCAATTGCTTGGAGTACAGCCAGGCACCTGGGGCACCTTCTCAGGCGCTTGAGTATGCGCGATCGCGTTACGAAGTCCTTCCCGCACCCAGGGCAGGGTGTCGAACGGGCGAGCAATTCGGGGAGGTCGTAGCCGATGTGCTCCATGGTGCGATGGCGCTTCCATGCTCCCCGAGTTTTTTGGATCTTGCCACACTCATAGCATATGTAGCCACTGTGTTGTGCAGGTGGCCGTCCATCGAAGTTGGGCGTGGTCAGTCCAAAGTCTTGCGCTAGTCGGTGCAACTGCCTTTGCCATATCCGATGTCGGTATAAGTCGTGCTGCCATGCCTTGTACCTGAGCCACGCACGCGTGATCATGGCTTGTGCGGCTTGCACATGCTGTGTTCGTAACCATCGTACCAAGCCCCTGATGTCGCAGCCAATGTCCTCGTCGTCTAGTAGGAATCTTCTTATCCAGTCCAGATCCTCGACGATAAGTGCATTCCAGGCTTTACTGTCCCCCCAGAGCTCGTCGATGAGGCGGTGGAGGAAGGGCGTGTCTGCATGCGCCATTCTGGCCAAGTACATCAGGCGCCGTCGGCGCAGGTACATGTGGATCGGTACTTCATCGCATATCAAGTATATTTCGTCGTCCAAAGTATGTACGTACCCCGCACCATGTCGCTGTTGCCGTGCGGCGGCCCGTAGGCTCGCCATGTGTCTGCTCTGCAACATCTGTTTCTGCTGTGCTGTCAGCGGTCCCCATACTTCGCAGTCGTCGGTCAGCTTGCTCTGCGCCAGTGCCGTGACATACAGCAACTTGGCTTTGAGGTCGATGTGCGGCAGACGGAAGATGGACTTCTTCAAGGGACCCTCTGCGGATCTGTGATCGATGATGCGTCTCATAAGGTTCGGTCCCTCACCGCCATCACTTGCCACAATATTGCCCAATGTGAGTCCCTGGGTCGTGACCTCAGCTGCGGTGACATCAATGCTGGTCGGCAGCTGGCAATCATCGCGTTGCAACGTGATGGGGTTTGTCTTGAAAATCTTCGCCTTGATATGTTGTTTGGCGTGCCCGTCAATATGCAGCAGAGCTTTGGTCTTCTTGGGGTGTAGGTCATGGCCGAAGATCTCGAGTCTCCTCGCAATGATGGACAATATGTCAAAGATGCTGGTCTCGATTTTCGTGTTGTCCCTGAGTACGCACAGGAATGTCGCGTCGTCCATGAAGGATACTTCTGGCAGGGTCCCCTCATGCCCTCGGAGCTGGCCTGTTGTGGCAATGGCTTGCTCTCCCGCTGGTGGTAGCTGTAATGAGTACCCTCCCGAATGTAGCTCCTGCTCCAGCGGGCCCAGGGCGTGCGCGAAGCTGATGTTGAAGATGAGGTCAGCCAGGCCGTTACCTGGGCGTGTGCCCTTGCGGCTCTCCGCGCAAAGCTCATCTCCCCGTACTTGGAAGAATGTCGCGTCGTGTGCTTCTTCTAGCTGGAAACGAAGGTTCTCGTCTACGTCGTTGAGCGCTAAGTAGCCTGGTGCCGCGATCAACTGCTGGATGGCGGGCATGAGCCATTCAGGTGGGGCGCCTCCTGCCATCACCTTTAGGAGCCAAGGCTTCTCCCCCTCCCGTCCCAGCACGAACTCGCGAATGACAGAGTAGAAGGCCTGTCGGAGGTCCAACAGGATGCCGACTGCGCTGAGACGTCTTCGCCTGCAGATCCCGAAGAACGCTTTGATGGTGTGAGTGGAGTACGCGCCTGACTTCTTCGGGATTCCGCCATGCTGGGTGACTCTCAGCAGGCAGCTGCAGACCCTCAACGTCGTTGAGCGGAGCCACTTGTGGTAGTGCTTGGCCACGGTGTTGTTGAGGAGGATCGACCTGTAGTACTCCAGTAGGGCCCTCGTGCCGCTGCCCTTGTAAAGCTTCACTGCAATACCTGCCTTGAATTGGATCGGTTCGCGGCCTCGCAATATCGTCTTCAGGACGACAGGGTACCAGTGGCGGGCCGTCTCCTCGGGCGCGAGCTTGAGGATGTCGTCCAAATTGCCATCGGGCCCTCCTGCTCGGCCCTTCTTGCCGTCCGCGAAGCTCTCCACCAGATCATTGAGTGTCATGTGCAGGTGCTGCGAAACCTCGTCGGGTGGTGATCTGTGGGTACGGCTGCCGTTGTAGCGGTCCGCGAGGTCGTATTTGTCCCTGATGTCTGCTGACTCGATCTTGGCGAAGTGCTGCAGCGTGGCGCGGCTGATCTCACACTGGCTGCCCATGACGGTGCCGTCGGGCTGCTGCATGGTGGGCAGCGCACTGACGTATTTTGGTTTGCGGCCGCCATGGATCAGAATCTTCTTAGTCAGCTGCCACTCGGTCCTGGCGTCTCTTGCTGTTCTGCTGTCCGCCAATGTGTTACCGAGGTCGTGGAAATACTGGTTGCGGTCGATACTCAGCTGGTGCCTGAACGTGTCCCTGGTGTGGGCGATGAAAAGCCTCGCGGCGTCGTGCGCGATGCCGAGGCAGCCGGTGGTGCGGCTGAGCTGGCAGGCGCCCGCAAGGGCTGCCACTGAGCAAAACCAGCTATCTTCAACGCGGGCGTAGACCGACGCCTCGTAGCAGAGCCTCCTGCGGAACACTTCTAATGGTGCTGGATCCCCGTTGTTCGTGTAGGTCCGCGTGGAGATCTCAGCATATCTGCGCAGTCTCAATAGTCGCATGCTGGCCTCTGAGATTGTGACGTTGCAAGGTGTAAGCGGGTCCCGTCCGAAATGCTGCTTCGTCTTCTCGGCCATGAGTCCCGCCGTCTCGTGGTAATGATCATTGACGTCTGCCTTCCACGGTGGTAAGCTGATGTTGTTCAGGTCCTGCTTGAATGCGGTGATGCACTCTGGGTTCTTGAGTTTGTTAGTGTCCAGCAGCGCGGTTCCCTTCAAGTTTCGGTGGCGTCCGATGATGTCGCCCACGACTTCAACCAGCACGGGCAGGTGGTCTGTGGTCGTGTCGTAGCCGTTCTGAGCGTAGTTGCTCCTCTGCTTGCTGTGCTCGTTCTTCTTTTTGGCGGTCGGCTTTTGAAAATCCCTCAGGACAGTGCAGGCTGCGACGCACTTGAACAGGCAGGGAGCCATGGCGACGTAGTCGATGCGGTTGGAGACCCCGTCCTTGTGGTATGTGTAGTCGTCGCTGTTCCCGTAGTATGTGTTGACGACGTGCAGGTGACAGCTGGCGACAGACTCGTGGAATTCGTGTCCATTCTTGTCTGTCAGCTGGTTTGGGCCCTTCTGGCCCAGCCATTGTGTGTCCTCTCCGTCCTTGTGACTTAGCTTGGCATTCGCGTCGATGGGCAGGATCTCTGGTTTCCACATGTCACACAGCTCTCTGAAGTGTTCCCACCAGCCGTTGATGTCCTTGGCCTTCTGGTACGGAGCGTGAGCAACGGCGATGACGTGGTGGAACAAAGGAGCATGCACGCGGACGAAGAGGATCCTGGCCGAAGAGTACAGATTTGTGAGCTGGGACTGCTTGAAGTACAAGTCTTTCCCTTTGAGCTGTCCGTACGGGATCTCCACGTTAAGTAGTACTGCGCACCCCCAGTTGCCGTCCTGCGCCTCGCTCTGGATGTTGATGAAACCTTACCCTGTGCATATGGCCTCTTTACAGCGTGTCTCCTGCAGCCCCGCAACGTGGACCTGGAGGTCCAAAAGTTGGGCTCTGACTAGAGCCCCCTTGCTGGAGATGTCCAGGTGCAGGTCTGTGGAGGTAAAGTCGCCCACCATGGACTGAGCGTTGTACTGCGCGATGTTGAGCTTCAGCGTGCCCTTGTTGTAGCTATCTGCGGTAAGGTCGGGGATGTGGTCTGCGTCAGCCAACTGGGGGCGAGACGTGCTCCTCGAGCTGTCCATGCCTCCATGTTGGGTAAGCATGTAGGTCCTTGCACGCAGGGTTAGCCATCCAAGCCCATTCGAGTGTGCTGGTATATCGTACTATGTCAACCAGCTCTTCCGCGGGTGGTGGTGGCGCTGGTTGGAGCGCCGCATATTTTGACAAAATATCTGCTGCTTCATTCCAGGGGGCATCTCGATGAGCATGTGTGTGTTCGAAGCTGATGGCCTTGGTGAGCTGGAGTTGCTGGAATAGTATACGTGTAAACCTCGCGAGAGGGCGGTTCCTACACGATCTGATCCGCGATGTTCCAGCTGCCGCTCCCAGAGCCGCGGCGCTGTCGCCGATAATGACGATCTCCTGCTCATCGTCCTCCTGGATACATGCGATGCCTGCCCAGAGCAACGCTCCCAATTCGGGGCTGGTGCTGGAGGTGATATTGTTGGCCATTTCCTCGCTGACAGACAGGGCGTGGTTGGAGTACATGTGTCTGTAGTAGGCGATGCCCTGGTCGTCTTCCCTCAGGTGTACCACTGCCCATGCCGATGTGTCTGGTGCTTTGGCGTGGTAGGACGCGTCGGTGAAGTAGTAGTGCCGCTTCACAGACGCCGAAGGTCTCGAGGGGGCAAGGTGCCTCACCGCCAGCCTGGTGTGCTCGTGCAGGTCGTGCTCCTCGAGGTCGTAGTGCCACGTCAGCTTCTGGATGTGTTGTTGAAACTGCGTCGGTAGGAACTGTAGTGATCCAATGTTGACAAAGCGTCGCTGCGTGCTGTTGCTGTCGCTGCGCAGGTCGGTTTTGTGCACTTGCCCGTGTGTTGCTGGTCTAGTTCTTTGTCGTCGTCTCCTCCTGCGCTCGCAGCGTAGATAGTCGTCGCTGTGCTCGCTATCAGTGCTAGTGCGTTGGTTGTCTCGAGCGTCGTCTGCAGTTATGCTGCGCCTAGTTAGAATACGGAAGGGGTGCATGGCTGGGGTTGTGCGTCGTTGTGGTGCGGGGATGGGTTGTTGCTGTCCCGTCGGATGCCCGATAGCGCCGTGGTAGCTCCTGAACGGCAGCATTGCTCGTCGGGATTGCACGTCCCTCTGGGGCTGGGGGTGCTGTCTGGTATTAGTCGTTGTGGCTGGGAGTGGCTGCTCGGACTCCAAGTGGTCGGCTGGCTTGTAGGGCGTGGTCCCCGTCCGCGTCGTGCTCCTCTCCCGCGGGATCGGTGGCGTTTGGCAGCACTCCTCATCGGCGTTCAAGTTGTCCGATCCAGCCCGCACGGCCTGACTGAACAGGGGCTCGTGTGATTGGGCATGGAGCATGCTGTCACGTAGACGATGAGTTATGCCGTCGGGGGGGTCGCTTGGGTTCGGTGGTGAAAGGGTGAGTGGGGCTGGCTCTGCCCGCTGCTCATTAGGGTCTAAGCTTGATTTGGCTGGTGTCGGTGGCGGGAGTGTAGCTGGTTGGTGCTCGTTGGACCTGGTTGAGCGCCCCAGCACGACATCGCTGCCGCGAGAGCAAGGCTTCGACCACCCTCCCGTCGGAGGCATGCCCTCGCGTCTTCGCACCTGCAAGGGGGAGTCAACCCGCAGCTGCTCGGGGAGAGCAGGTCCGCCCGTCGACGGCCTTGCAGAGTGAGGCGACCCCGTGCTGACACGCCAACGCAGACAGGTCCTGGTCGGTACGTTGTGTTGTTTGGGCTCGTCTGAGCATTGAGTATTCTCTGCTGCTGTGGACCGAGGCGCTGGCCTCCAAGTAGTACGCAACCTCGGGCAGCTGCTGCGGCGCTCTCGGTTCGGGCACCCGATGGCGGATTCCAAGTCCCGCTCTTCAGGGTGTTCAGCTCCAGGGGGCTGAGTACTATCTGGCCGTGCGTCGTCCTCGCTGCTGCTGTTGTCCGCAAGCGCCTCGAAGGAGGTCTTGGTCGGCGTCGCTCCAAGGTCTGGGAGCATCTCCGCCTTAAGCGCCTGTCTGAGTACTCTTTTGCGCCTCGCCACTCTTCTTGCTTTTGCAACCGCTGTGACGTCGTTGAGGTGCGATTCTGCTGGCGTTGGGCTGATGCCGTTGCTGTCGAGGTATGTATCCTGTATTTGCTCTAGCTCGTAGGCTTGTATGGGTCCATGCTGTATCTGGCTGGTGGACTAGCCAGCCCCCTAGGGGTCTTTATGCTTGCCTTGTGGTCTGCTTGCGAGCCAAATTGGCTGGTGTCGCGAGGTTGGCGAGAGGGCCAGGCTCCGTCGACTGCAAGTGTGGGATGCTCCCAGAGTACCCGGCGCTGGGAGACCTCCAGGTGAGATGGATCTGGTAGTCTCGACCTGCTGCCTGGGTCCTCCTTCGCGTGGCTGTGCTGCCGGGGTCGCGACGCCGCATGGGCCGCCGCGGCTCCCGCGAAGTGGGGTGTCGATCCTGGCGTGGCCAAGGGGTGTCGCCTTGGTCCACGCTGTTGGCACTGCGGCTGGCTGCCCGAGTAGCTCTCCCACTCTTGCTGCAGCCTCGCCCCGTCGCGGTGCTGGTTGCCTGCCTGAACCCAGGTGGCAGTGGGGATCGCGGCCTGAGGGAGTCGCTCAGGTCCGCGCTTGGAGCGCTCAAACTTGGCGTCGCCGTCCTGTGGGTGGTCCCCACCCTTGCCCACAGTTGCGGCGTCTAGGGAGCTAGTAATGCAGGTGGTTCGTCTGCTGCGTCTTTTGAGTCGGGGCTCCCTAGTAGAGCGCTGGTGGTTTGAAGCGGATGCGGCATCCCCCAGGCTCGCATCGGCTTGGACGTAACTATGTAGTGTGATGGAAGCTAAGTGCGATCGTGTGCGTGCGGCCAGGGGCCGTGGGTGGGGGTCGTTGGGCGTAGGCTCGTCACCGCACGGGTCTCTGAGTCTGGGCCCAATATCCCCGATGTCTTCTGGTGTGGCTGTCTGGACGCAGGTCTGGGCCAGTTGCCCCCCAGCCTGCGTGCTCCAACTCAGTTTTTTGACAGTCGACCCCCGTCGAGGTCGCTCTCGCCGCTCTCGATGAAAGATGCCACCCTGTCGCCTGGGTCCGCGAAGCCATCGTCCGCGTCGCAGATCCTGACCTTTTTTCGGCTGGCTCCTCGCCCTCCTGGGATCCCTTGGCTGCTTCAGGTTACCTCTGCATGGAGGTGCCGAGCTCGTCCTCTCTGGCGTGCCCAAGTGGAATCGCGGTGGTGGCAGCCGTGGCTCGTGCGGCACGGTGGGCGCGATGTCCTCAATCGGCATCCGTGGAGGCGTGCTAGGGCAGGCCTCCTCGTCGCGGCTGAGGTCGATGAACAGCGTCGTCATGGGGGTTTTGGCTGGCTGTGATCGCTGTTGTGGGGTCTTGTTTGGCGTGAGAGGCGTGACGGGCGGAAAAAGTATGTGTCTTGGCGTGGGCTGTTCTGTCGGGATGGGTGAGTCGGCTGGTAACGTTGGTGAGAGTGAGGCGAGGTCTGTCTTGGCTTCGTCCTCCTTCTCCTCGCGCAGGCCTTGGCAGATCTTCGTCTCTTCGTCCTGCAGGTCGGCGTCGTCGGATTCGCCAATTGGGATGCAGTCGCTGTTCGCCCGTACGTCGATCAGCCCCGAGTGCGAGAATGAGCCGACGCTGTTGTGTTCCTCGACGTGCGGGCGCTGCTGAGGCGGCGGTGGCGGTAGCGGACACTCTTCGGCGGATGTCCTCGGCACGAAGCTTTGGTCCTGGAAGCTGAGGTCGTCGCACGACGAGAGGGTAGGCTCCTCTGGATGTGGAAGTTCGTACTGGCTAGGCAATAGCCGGAGTAGGTCTGCCTCCAGTTGATCCCTCTGGTACGCGCCCTCCTGCTCCGCCATGCCTTGGTCGCGCTCACTCGTGACTGGGTCTTCCATGAGGTCGTCCGTCATGTCGAGTAGCAGGTCCTCGTCCACTTGTCCCCCTGCTCCCCAGGCGTCCCGTAGTGCGTTCTGGAGTCCTGCCGTTTGCAAATCATGTGCGCGTTGGAGGTCTTGTAGTTGCTGCTGCCTCTGTGCGTCGCTCATGTACTGGTTGTGGGCGTAGTGCTGCGCCACGGCCTGCATCTCCTGCTGGTGCTGGTGCTGCAGAGTGCTGCGGTACTGCTGAGCCACGTGGTTCTCCATCTCCTGCTGATGCTGTAGTGCCTGGAGCTCGCTTGTGGCCGCTGCTTGTCGCTGCAGTGCCACCTCCTCCATCCTTTGGGCTTTGTCCACCGCCTCCTGGTGCTCCCCGACGCCCTCCAGGTACTTTTCCTGCTCGTGTTGCATCTCGTATGCCTTCGCCTGGATGGCTGCGTGCTCCAGGTTCAGGACGACCCGCATCGCTTCGCGCCTGTTGGCTTCTTCCTGGTGCTCGTAGGCCATCTGCTGGTAGTTCACTGCGATCCGCAGCTCCTCATCCTTGTAAGCGCTGCGACGGGCGCATCGCTCCTGGTATTCCGCCTCCGCCATCTCCTGCGTCGCCTTTTCATTGTGCTCCTGCGCCATCTTGCACCACTGGGCCTCCTGAGCCGCCATCTGTCTCACAGCCTGCTCTTCCTGCCTGGCCTTCTGGACCTGCTGCGTGTAGATGGCTGCTCTTCTCTGGTCTTCCTTGTGCATCTCCTCGCGTAGTGTCTTCTTTTCCAACTCAAGATGCATTTGCAAGTCCACGAGCATCCCTTTGGCCCTTTCCTCCTGTGTCCTCTGGCTGCCTCTTTGTGCCTCGTATGCTTTCGCTTCCTCCTCCTCCAGCTTGGCGTTGTGGTGCCGCTTGAGCGCGTTAACCTCCCATGTGTGCCACTCCTCCTGCTTGGCCAGCTGCACTTCGGTCGTGTGGTACATCTTTTGCACCATGGTCTGCTCGTAGGCCTTCAGCTCGCTTTTGTGCTTGAGCTCTGCCTGTGCCAGTAGGTCACTTTGCTGCTGTTCCTTTTTCTGCTGCGAGTCGAGCCTCTCGGTCAGTCTCCTGATGGCGTCTTTGATCTCGTCTGGTGCTGCTGGGGCTGATCGTGCAGTTGTTGCTGGTCCCGAGGAGGCGCTCGCTGCTGTGGCTGGTTGAGCTGTGGCTGGTGCCGCTAGAGCTGCAGTTGGATCGCGCCTCCTCCTCGCGGCCGGGTGTGGCGTGCGTCCTCTGGTGGGGTCCTGGCTCCCCTCTTCCTCTGACGAGTCCTCCTTCACGCCCGCTGACTTTGCCATTTGATCTCTGGTTTCCCTCATCAGGGTCTTGTAGACCCTGATGGTTCTGGCGGCCGCCGCCTCCTGGTCGAGCATCTTGCTGAGCCGCTTCTCCATCTCGGCATGCTCCTCCTCCAGCTTTTCCAGCGTAGCCCTGAGCTGCTTCATGCGCTCTTTGTGGGGCAGGACGAAGGAGATGTTCGTGGCGGTGATCGCCGCTTCCTGCTCGAGGCTGGACGTGCACAAACCCGCCAGCCTAGCGCCAGCGATGTTCTCGGAGAGGCGTCCCAGCCTGTGGCACCTCGTCTTGTACCACACGAACCTCATCTCCTCGTCGTCTGGTGGTGCGGACCAGCTCTCATGTTCCATCGCGACGGCGAAGGAGACTGGCGTGATGCTGTCCAGGACTGCCTTTTGCTGAGGGCTGTACTGGAAGCTGCCGATGTAGGCTGAGGCTGGCGTGTCGAGCTGGTCCCTTCTTCTGCGCCTGCTGCTTCTCCTTCTGGCTGAGGCGCTCCTCCATGGCGCACTGTGCTTCCAGTGCTGGTCGCTGTCGCTTCGCTGCTGGTGCTGTGGGTGCTTTTGCTGGTACTGGTGTTGGGCTGGCTGGTGGTGGTGCTTGTGGGTATGAGGCTGCTGCTGCTGCTGCTGCTGACTGTGCTGCCTCTTCTGAAAGTTGTGCTGATGGCCATCCCCGAGGGTCCACTCCCAGGGTCGCCCTCCGATGGCTCCGTAGTCACCAGTCCAGTCATTGGCACTGCTGCTGCGTCTGCGCTGGCGCTGCGCCTGGGCTGTGGACCCTGCTCCTGTCCACCTTTTCCCAGGGCCGCGCCGCGACGCCTCGAGGTGTGTGGTCCCTGCTCCTGACCACCTTTCCCTCGAGGCGTCGCGCTGCTGTTTCCAGTTCTGCTCCATGGCGTGCTGCTGGTGGCGCTGGGGCTGCTGCGCACTGTGGTGCTGCTCCAACCTGCTGGCTGCAGCCGCCAATCTTATCAGCAGCCTGTTTGTCCTCTTTGGGTCCTGGCGCGGCGGTGCCAGGCTTCTTCTTTGATCCTGGGCGTGGCGGTCGGGGTGACCGCCGCGGCTGCGGCGCCTCTTTGTCTTCTCTTTGATGGCTCCGCGGCGCGCGAGACACGACCGACGGGGCGACCGACGACGACGATGCGCGACGGTCCGCCCCTCCTCGGCCGTATGGCTTCCTCCTCCTCCTCCTCCCTCCTCTTCCTCCTCCTCCTCTCTCCTCCTCCTCCTCCTTCCTCCTCCTCTCTCCTCCTCCCTCCTCTCCCATCCTCCCCTCCATCCTCCTCCTCCTCCTCCCCCGCCTCCTCCTCCTCCCTCTCCTCCTCCTCCTCCTCCTCCTCCTCCTCCTCCTCCTCCTCCTCCTCCCCTTCCTCCCGGGGAGGAAGACGGTGACGCGAAAGGCCTCGGCGCGGCGTCGGAGAGGAGCGCGGCGAGACCTTCGACGCAGGTGTGGCACGGGCCCGCGGTGGTCGACGCAGCGCCTCAGGTGATGGCTTCGTGCCCGAGGCACCAAGACGAGGGGACGCCGTCTCCCCCGTGCCTACCGACGGGCAGAGCTTGCGAAGAGAGCATCTGCGGCCCGCGCTGATAGACTGGACGTGGAGATCGGCCACGAGGGCCATCGAGCGGCGACCGCACCACGGCTGAGAGTCCCACCGCGTGAGAACGTCGCTGAGCCATTGGAGGACAGCCGCTCGAAGGCCTTGTTCTGGTCGGCGAAGATGAACGGCGTTGGCCAGGGCCCAGGGGAGGTCGGCAGTGGCGTTTCGAATGGGCTCTTCGACGACGTCGATGTCGGTTCCGAGGAGGGCCCCCCATGCAGAGCGGGGAGGAGAAGGAGCACTCGGGGCGGCTGTCAGATGCATCGTGGCGTTGGCTGTGGTCGGTCCGCAGTGCCCCCCTTGGTAACCGCAGCCTCATCCGCCCCGAGGCGGGGCCTCGATCCTCGGGCCGGCGGCGTCGGCGATGACGGCGCCGCGCAGTCTGCGGAGAGCAGGTGGGCAGCTGCAGTGGCCCAGCATCACTCGGCCTCTCTGCACCGGGGACCTTTTTGGGAATCTGGGCCAGGAGGTCCACCGAGGGGCCCAGGTGCGGGGCCGACCGAGGCAGGAGCGACGGCCGCGGCGAAGGCGGCCCGTCCCAGAAGGCATGCGACGACTCGCCACCGCTCGGACGCCCATTCCCCGTGCATTGTTCGGTCTCGTGCGTGCTTTCTTGGTGCCGTGATCCAGGGTGCTCCTCGCTGGTCCTCGCCGAGAAGACACATGCACCATACACACGTCCGAGCGGCGCCGACACAAAGCGGCAGCCGACGTGGTAAGCCTCGTACGCTTCGCCGTCCACCCCGGGCCCGCTGCCCGCAGGCGGGGCGACCAGAGCAGCAAAGCGCCGCCCGTCGAGTTGTGGGAGGTCTGGCATAGATAAAGCGGCCCTGGGACACACAAATAAATACACACTAATAAAATGGTTCCCCATATTTTCCCATTTTCTCTGGGTTTCTGTCTTCCCCCCACTTCCCATATTTTCCCATATTTTCCTTGGGAGTCGACGATAATTGTGTCTGTGTGTTTCTTTCCCTCCTGAATAGAGTGGCGCTGGCGGGTCTGGAAGTGGCCCTCGAGGAGCCGGGAGAACCAGCCGCAGGGTACGTCGGGGGCCGAGCCCCAGATGTCGGACCGGCGCTGCCAGAGCACTTCTTCCACTTCAGCGGGCCTCGAGCACACAAGCACCCACACACACACACACGCGCGCGCACGCACGCGCGCACGCACGCACGCACGCACGCACGCACGCACGCACGCACGCAGGCACGCACGCACACACACACACACACACACACACACAAACGCGCGCGCGCACGCACACCGTGCCGTGCCTGTCAAAGGGCAGTGCAGACTGCAGGCTGCGGCGAACGCCGGACCATGTGCGGGCAGCTCATGATCATGTTGCGCCGGCTTCCGCCGGGGATGTGCGAGCGCATCACCTGCTGCATGCTCTGGCCCACCATCCTGATCAAAACCATGCAGAGCGCACCCACCGTGAGCGACGCTCGAACCGCCCCATCCGTGGTCTTGCAGTGGCTTCCGACAGAGATGGCGGGGCGTCGGCAGAGGAGACCCTGTGGTCGGGGCGCCAGAAGCTCCTGGACCTTCCTGGACGCCTCCAGAGGCCCCCAGGGGCCTCCGGACTCCGGAAGAACTGCTGAAGCACGCATCCTCGATCCACCTCCCCGACCCTGGCTGAACGAAGACGAAGGCGAAGGCGAGGAGGAGGACGACGACGGCGACAGAGCTGGCGGCGGCGACGACTGTAAGGGCGAGAGTAGACGAACAACAACTGTAGGAGCATAAACTTTCGGATGTCCGCGCGGATATGTTGGATCGGCGCTGCGTCCCTCAGGCGCCGCTCCTGGCGCGCTTGAGCGCCAGCCCAACTAATCCGTGCGGACCTCGAATAGTATATGTCTATTCCATGTTTCATGTCCTCGGTAAGGGCTTAACGACTCCTGCTCCCCTCCCGCTCCGACTCGCTCTGGAACTTCCACGATGTGCTCCATGTTTATCCGGATACCTCCGCATTTCTTGTTTCATCAGGATATACACCGACGTGCGCAGATGTACCTCGGCTTGATCTAGCTTGACATCCCCAAGCCGAGTGGGGAAGAGTCGTCAAGAAAGGCGAGGCCCGGACCGAGAAAACACTACGATTTGGATCAATCGGGGCTCTCTCAAACCCGGCGGTCCTGGAGGATGTGTTGGGTGGCACGACCGATCCAGAGCTGCCTGCTGGAACGCTGTGAGCGTTCTGGAACACTCTGGAACAATTTACTCATTCTGGTCCTAGGACTGACTGGTAGACTCATCGAGGGAAGCCAGCGGCAGGTGAAGGACGACTTACGTCGTATTCTAGACGCTGCGCGTAACCCAACCAGTGTAGCCCGCTGCTCGTTGGTTGCGCGTTTCCGGACGGCGCGCGGTTGGACCGCGACGCTCGCGAAAAGAAATAACCCCACCAGCCCCTCCAGAAACGATGCCCAGGCGAGTTGCCCTGATCCGGGACGTAGAGGAGCACGCAGTGGAACCAGGGGCCGGAGAAGCCATCGTACCCCCAGAGGGAGGGTAATCGGAGGAGGAGCCGGAGGAGGAGGAGGAGGAAGAGGGGAGGAGGGAGGAGGGAGGAGGGAGGAGGAGCAATATGCGCAAACCCAAAGGTACCAATAACGCTACAATCCCTGGGCCTCTCCCGGGGTGCGTTCTGTCGAGGCGAATCCAGCCGTGGCGACGAGGGCCTGCCAGGAGGCCCAAAAAGGGGAAGACGAGGGAAGGGCAGCGGCATGGGTACTTTCTCCTCCTCTGAGAACAGGTCGAGGAGGCAGAGGCGGAAGAGGAGCCAGCGGCAAGTGAAGGAAGGCTTGTGCCGCAAGATCGCGTGGACGGTCTCCAGGTCCAGCCCGGCGACCTGCCGAGCGGCGAGCGGGGAGCCCCCTGCCCGCGCTGGCGCCGTGCTCTTCGCCTCTCCTCGTCCTCCCTGTCGTCGTCCTCTTGGTCTCGCTCCTCCACCACCTTCTTCCTCCTCCTCGTCTTCCTGGTCCTCCTGGTCATACTCCTCCTCCTCCTGGCACTGCCAGTCCTCCTCATCTTGTCATGGTCGTCCTCCTCCTCCTCCTCCTCCTCCTCCTCCTCCTCCTCCTCCTCTCTCATCCTCCTCCTCCTCCTCCTCCTCCTCTCGATCATCATCCATCATCATTCATCTTCATCATAATCATCATCAATCTATCATCATCTAATTCATCTAATCATATCATCATCATAATCATCATCATCTCATCATCATCGTCATCATCATCATCATCAGCTGCAGCCAGCAGCTAAGTAATCATAATTCATCATCATCATCATTTCATCATTCATCTTTTCATCTTCATCATCATCAGCATCAGATCATCATCATCATCATCATCATCATCATCATCATCATCATCATCATCATCATCGTCATCATCATCATCATCATCATCATCATCATAAACAACATCAACAGCATCAGCATCGTCACCAGCATCAGCATCATCATCAGCATCAACATCATCATCATCGTCATCAGCATCATCAGGAGCATCATCACCATCGTCATCAGCTGCATACGCATCATCATCAGCAGCAGCCTCTGCATCATCATCATAAACAGTATCATCACTATCATCATCATCATCATCATCATCATCATCATCATCATCATCATCGTCGTCGTCGTCGTCGTCGTCGTCGTCGTCGTCGTCGTCGTCATCGGCATCAGTATCTCTATCAACATCCCAGTCATCATCATCATCATCATCATCATCATCATCATCATCATCATCATCATCATCATCATCATCACCACCATCATCAGCAGCAGCAGCATCAGCATCACCATCACCAAGACCACCACCACCAGCATCACCATCATTAGCAGCAGCAGGGGCAACATAATCATCAACAGCAGCATCAATCTGATCACCATCAGCAGCATCATAGTCCTCAGCAGCAGAAACATCATCAATAACACTACCATCAAGAACAGCATGATCATCACCACCACCATCACCGTCATCATCATCATCATCATCATCATCATCAGCATCATCGTCGTCGTCGTCGTCATCGTCATCGTCAGCATCACCACCACAACCAACAACACCATCATCATCATCAACAGCAGCATCCTCATCACCACCACCACCAGCATCATCATCAGCAGCACTGGCAGCAGCACCATCATCA
>CAUYUJ010003748.1:0-30000 GCA_963575745.1 Prorocentrum cordatum
GGCTGGCGGGGATACGCGAAGCGTCAGGAATTGTTCTGAATGCTTTGATCCACCGTATAGACGAAGTTCTGAGCTGCTGAGCCAGCACAGCTCCTCAACCTTGGGAGCGTGTTATCATTCTCCACACACCTGCCGTCGTAGTATTGAAGCTCTCCGTTTGCAAAGCGCCAAGTCTGAACGTCAAGCCCATTGCACGTGTACACGTAAAGGTCATCCCAGACATCGACTCCCAGGCACATGCCATCCCGCTGATAAACTACTGGTGCGAAACCCGAACTGGCACTGGCAGGTGCCGCTGCCTGCTGGTAGGCGCTGCTCTCGTCCACCGCTGTTGCGAATTGCATCGTGCTGGAATCGGTGGTGGCTGCACCCAGGCCGGCGACGCCGCGCGCCCCGACGAGACTGGCGACCAACCAGAGACGGGCCATCTGTGAGACAGGTGAACCGACAAGAAGTCGTTAGATGTTAGATGTTCACGGAATGTGCGTGTGCGTTTTGGGCTGCGAAGACCAAACGGGAGCCAAGCGGTCTTGAGTCAGAGTGGCTACGGGTACTATTGTGACGTCATGAAGGAGGTATCCTAGGCCGTCCTGGGGGGTTCTTGGGCGCTCGCGGGGCTTAAAGTGGCCGTCCGGGGCCGAACTTGGCCGCACATTGGGAGGGTTTGACCTGCTTCGCACGGGGACGGAAAGCGCATTTACTTCGTGACGGCGCCAGATCGCTTTCTGAGCGTCCTGGTGCTCTCTTGGTGAGATTTTCCTACGTC
This sequence comes from Prorocentrum cordatum, assembly GCA_963575745.1. NCBI lineage: Eukaryota > Dinophyceae > Prorocentrales > Prorocentraceae > Prorocentrum > Prorocentrum cordatum. Next base: position 767 of record CAUYUJ010003748.1, read on the forward strand.
CCACAACATGACCAACTAAATCAGAGTCCTCCGCCTCCCCTTGGGGATCATTTTGTGAGTAAACAGAGTGTTCAACTAAATTAAAGCAGGTGTGCTGATTATTTTCTGGGGACTGGTTCGCCGGTACCCTGGTCGACGGAAGCCGCCCGTTCGCTAGACGGTGCATTTGTTCCAACATATTTGGATGTTCTTTTCGGAGATAGAATAAGCCTACCCATCCTTTTCCTCCCTCCCCTGCCATTCCAGGCCAATGTGACGCCAAGGTGTAACCGAGTACCGAGTTGGATCCCGGCAGTATAATCTCTGGAGTCTCACACAGTCTGGTGCGCGCTGGGGAATTTCTTTTGTTTAAGATATAACCGGAGTGCAGTATCCCAAAACAGGGTTTTTAGACCCACTGCGGTTTCCAAGGTCGATTGCGTGCCCGTCCAGTGCGGGCTGGCATGGCATGTTAAAACATGCCTCCTCCTCCTCCTCCTCCACCTCCTCTTCATCCCGAACGGCATCTCGGAGCCCAGAGTTGCGAGGATGTCTCCAGCGTAACGGGCTGGACCACCTCGCGCGCGGCATTTCGGACCCCAGAGTTGCGACGATGTCACGGGCGAAACGTGCTGCGAGGAAGTCTCAGGCGAAACGGGCCGGACCACCTCGAGCGCGGCGTCACAGAGCTCCGAGTTGCGGGGGCCTCCTGGGGCCTCCTGGGACCTCCTGGTGACCTCCTGGGGCTTCCTCCTGGGCCTCCTGTGGCCTCCTGGACCCCACCTGGGGCTTCCTGAAGCCTCTTGGGGCTCCCAGGGGGGGATATCTAACATGTGGCCGTCGGGGCCCCCCAAAATGGGGGGGCACAAGAGCAGGAAAAATCAACGAAACGGCACCGTAACACCGTATTTGTATTAACTTGACACGTTTCTGATAGGGGCCTCCTTGGGTCCTCCTGGAGCCTCTGGGAATCTCCTGCGAACCCCTGGGGGCTGTCCTGGCGTCCTGCGGCCGTCTCTAGAAGCACACTGGGCCGCAGGAGGCTCCCTGGAATCCCAGGGGGATCTGTACCATGTGGTACATGTGGACTTCTGGGCTCCAGGCTGGAACACCTCTTGCGCAAATTTAGAGCTCAGAGTTGCGAGAATTTCTGTGCTAAACAGCCGACCACCTTGCGCACAGGCATCTCATAAGCTCAAAATTGCGAGATGTCTCAGGCGAAAACGGCCGGACCACCTCGCAGCGCGAGCATCTCGAAACAAAGAGAAAAAATTACTCGGAAAAACATGAAAAAATAAAAGCCTAGAGTTGCGAGGATGTCTCAGCGTAACGGGCTGGACCACCTCGCGCGCGGCATCTCGGACCCCAGAGTTGCGACGATGTCTCGGGCGAAACGTGCTGCGAGGAAGTCTCAGGCGAAACGGGCCAGACCACCTCGAGCGCGGCGTCTCAGAGCTCCGAGTTGCGGGGGCCTCCTGGGACCTCCTGGTGACCTCCTGGGGCTTCCTCCTGGGCCTCCTGTGGCCTCCTGGACCCCACCTGGGGCTTCCTGAAGTCTCTTGGGGCTCCCAGGGGGGGATATCGAACATGTGGCCGTCGGGCCCCCCCAAAATGGGGGGGGGGGGGCACAAGATCAGGAAAAATCAACGAATCGACACCGGATCTGCATTCATTTGACACGTTCTGATGGGGGCCTCCTGGGGCCTCCTGGGAGCCTCCTGGGAATCTCCTGCGGACCCCTGGGGCCTGTCCTGGGCGTCCTGCGGCCTGCTGAAGCTCTCTGGGGCCTCCTGGGGCTCCCAGGGTCCCAGGGGGGATATGTAACATGTGGTCTTCTGGGCCCCCAGGCTGGACCACCTCTTGCGCAGCATCTGAGAGCTCAGAGTTGCGAGAATGTCTTGTGCGAAACAAGCCGGACCACCTTGCGCACGGCATTTCAGAGCTCAGATTTTCGAGGATGTCTCAGGCGAGACGGGCCGGACCACCTCGCGCAAGGCATCTCAGAGCTCAGAAGTTCGAGGACGTCTCAGGCGAAAAGGGCCGGACCATCTCTCGCGCGGCATCTCCGAGGTTAGAGTTTCGAGGATGTCTCAGGCGAAACGGGCCGGACCACCTCGCGCAAGGCATCTCAGAGCTCAGAGTTTCGAGGATGTCTCAGGCGAAACGGCCCGGACCACCTCTCGCACGGCACCTCGGGGTTCAGAGTTTCGAGGATGTCTCAAGCGAAACGGCCCGGACCACCTCTCGCGCGGCGTCCCGGAGCGCAACTTTTCGAGGATATCTCAGGCGAAACGGCCAATCCCGGCCAACTCAGAAACGAGAGTTGTGAGGATGTCTCAAGCGAAACGGCCAAAACCATAAAATTTGTGTGAGGATGTCACAGCTCCGACTCCCTCGCCGTAAATTAGCTATTCTATCACATAGTCTAACACCCCCCGTTCAGCAAGTGTTGGGGAATCAACGAATCGACACCGGATGTGTATTAATTTGACACGTTCTGATAGGGGGCCTCCTGGGAGCCTCCTGGGAATCTCCTGCTCCCCCCTGGGGCCTGTCCTGGGCGTCCTGCGGCTTCCTGAAGCTCTCTGGGGCCTCCTGGGGCTCCCAGGGTCCCAGGGAGGATATGTAACATGTGGTCTTCTGGGCCCCCAGGCTGGACCACCTCTTGCGCGGCATCAGGGAGCTCAGAGTTGCAAGAATGTCTTGTGCGAAACAGGCCAGACCAACTTGCGCCCCCCCAAGGCATCTCAGATGCTCAGAGTTGCAAATAAGTCTCAGCGAAACTGCCGGAGATCTCGTGCGAAACCTGCTGCGGGAAGTCTCAGCGAACGGGCCGGACCACCTCGACGCGCGTCCTCAAGCTCCGAGTTGCGGGGGCCTCCCTGGGCCTCCTTGGGCATCTGGTGAACCTCCTAGGGGCTTCCTCCTGTGCTCCTGGTGGCCTCCTGAATCTCCACCTGGTTCTTCCTGAAGCCTCTTGGGGCTCCCATGGGGGAATACTAACCTGAGGCCGCTTGGCTCCTCAAATTGAAGGGGGGGCCACAAGATCAAGAAAAATCAAACGAAACGGCACCGATGTGTAAAAACTTGACACGTACTGATAGAGTCCTCCTGGTCCCTACTGGAGCCTCCTGGGAATCTCTGGGGGACCCTGTGGCCTGTCCTGGGCGACCCTGCTGCCATCTGGAACTCTCTGCTCCTCCTGGCGCCTCCTGGGGCTCCCAGGGTCCCAGGGAGGATATGTAACATGTGGTCTTCTGGGCCCCCAGGCTGGACCACCTCTTGCACGGCATCTGGGAGCTCAGAGTTGCGAGAATGTCTTGTGCGAAACAGGCCGGACCACCTTGCGCACGGCATCTCGGAGCTCAGAGTTGCGAGGATGTCTCAGGCGAGACGGGCCAGACCACCTCGCGCAGGGCATCTCAGAGCTCAGAAGTTCGAGGATGTCTCAGGCAGGCTCCCAGGGTCCCAGAGAGGATATGTAACATGTGGTCTTCTGGGCCCCCAGGCTGGACCACCTCTTGCGCGGCATCTGGGAGCTCAGAATTGCGAGAATGTCTTGTGCGAAACAAGCCGGACAACCTTGCGCACGGCATCTCAGAGCTCAGAGATGCGAGGATGTCTCAAGCGAGACGGGCCGGACCACCTCGCGCAGGGCATCTCAGAGCTCAGAAGTTCGAGGATGTCTCAGGCGAAACGGGCCGGACCACCTCACTCGCGTGCATCTCCTAGTCCGAGTAAAATTCGTTTCGAGGATGTCTCAGGCGAAACGGGCCGGACCACCTCGCGCAAGGCATCTCAGAGCTCAGAGTTTCGAGGATGTCTCAGGCGAAACGGCCCGGATCACCTCTCGCACGGCACCTCGGGGCTCAGAGTTTCGAGAATGTCTCAAGCGAAACAGCCCGGACCACCTCTCGCGCGGCGTCCCGGAGCGCAATTGTTCGAGGATGTCTCAAGCGAAACGGCCAATCCTGGCCAACTCAGAAACGAGAGTTGTGAGGATGTCTCAAGCGAAACGGCCCGGACCATCAAATTTTTGTGAGGATGTCTCTGCTCCGACTTCCCTCGGCCGGAGTTAGCTTCTATCGTAACAGCACCCAGTTCAGCAAGCTGTTTGGGGAATAATCCCCAGACCTGGAGAGGGACAGGCCCGATTTTAATCTAGGCAGCGACCCGAAAACCAGAGCCCCTCCTGAGCCCAGCGGACCTCATCGATAGGTGGCAAAACGGCATACAAGCTTAACCTTAAATCGGGCCTGTCCCCTACAGGGGGACTTTCGACGAAAAATTATCCCGGCAAAGCAACCTAACAGCGATGTGTAGGAGCATATCTGGAAGCATTCCCCTTAAGATTCAGATGAGAATCCTGTTATAGAATTCTGCTGTTCTCGCAGTCGTAGTCGCATTCGCGATGGCAGTCGCAGTGGCAACGGCAGTCGCAGTCACAGCCTCAGCCTCAGCCTACCTCAGCCTCAGTCTCAGCCTGCCTCAGCCTCAGCCTGCTTCAGCCTCAGCCTCATCCTGCTTCAGCCTCAACATCAGTCTGCCTTCAGCCTCGGCCTCAGCCTCAGCCTGCCTCAGCCTCACCCTGCATCAGCCTCAGCCTCAGCCTTCTCATCATCAGCCTGCCTCAGCCTCGATTGCCTCATCGCCTGCCTCAGCCTCAGCCAGCTCAGCCTCACTCAGTCAGGCCGTCCATGTCGGCCTCATCCGTCCCTGCAGCTCATCCTCAGTCCTCAGCCTCAGCATGCCTCAGCCTCAGCCTGCCACACCTCAGCCTGCCCCTCAGCCTCCACCTGCCACATCCTCAATCCACGCCTTGCCATCAGCCTCAGCCTCAGTCTGCCTTCAGCCTCAGCCTCAGCCTCAGGCTGCCTCAGCCTCAGCCTGCATCAGCCTCAGCCTCAGCCTCAGCCTGCCTCAGCATCAGCCTGCCTCAGCCTCATCCTCAGCCTGCCTCAGCCTCAGCCTCAGCCTGCTTCAGCCTCAGCATCAGTCTGCCTTCAGCCTCGGCCTCAGCCTCAGCCTGCCTCAGCCTCAGCCTGCATCAGCCACAGCCTCAGCCTCAGCCTGCCTCAGCATCAGCCTGCCTCAGCCTCAGCCTCAGCCTGCCTCAGCCTCAGCCTCAGCCTGCTTCAGCCTCAGCCTCAGTCTGCCTTCAGCCTCGGCCTCAGCCTCATCCTGCCTCAGCCTCAGCCTGCATCAGCCTCAGCCTCAGCCTGCCTCAGCCTCAGCCTCAGCCTGCCTCAGCCTCAGCCTGCCTCAGCCTCAGCCTCAGCCTGCTTCAGCCTCAGCCTCAAGTCTGCCTTCAGCCTCGGCGTCAGCCTCAGGCTGCCTCAGCCTCAGCCTGCATCAGCCTCAGCCTCAGCCTCAGCCTGCCTCAGCATCAGCCTGCCTCAGCCTCAGCCTCAGCCTGCCTCAGCCTCAGCCTCAGCCTGCTTCAGCCTCAGCCTCAGTCTGCCTTCAGCCTCGGCCTCAGCCTCAGCCTGCCTCAGCCTCAGCCTGCATCAGCCTCAGCCTCAGCCTCAGCCTGCCTCAGCATCAGCCTGTCTCAGCCTCAGCCTCAGCCTGCCTCAGCCTCAGCCTCAGCCTGCTTCAGCCTCAGCCTCAGTCTGCCTTCAGCCTCGGCCTCAGCCTCAGCCTGCCTCAGCCTCAGCCTGCCTCAGCCTCAGCATCAGCCTGCCTCAGCATTCAAAATGTGGCCCGGGAATGGAGTTCTGGGAACTCGAAGAACACGAAGTGGCCTACAGTTGGCTCCGGGCATTCAAAATCATGCCCAGGAATGGAGTTCTGGGAACTCGAAGAGCACGAAGTGGCCTTCAGTTGGCTCCGGACATTCAGACTGTGGCCCGGGAGTGGAGTTCTCGGAACTCCAAGACCACGAAGTGTGTAACTGTTGGCTAAAAAATCCCCGGCACCCTCCCCCGGATCGCGCACAGACCCCCCTGGGGCGTCATGATGCTTTTGACCCTACTAGAAACCTATTAGTCTTCGCAGTTAGGTAATTAAAAAATACTCCAGAAATATTCCAAAATGATCAAAAATACACACAAACAACAAAAAACAACTCATACTAGGTGTTGCTTATATTTGAATACTCCTCCTGTAGATTAGCAGGCCCGACTTAAGCTTAACCGTTCGAACGTCCGCGCCGACCTCTTGCATCGGCGCAGGATCGGCATGGGACCCCCGTCCCCGGCGAGGCGCTGGAGGCGCCGCCAAGCGGGGCTCGGTGCCGAACCAGGAAGGCGAGCGTTCTCTCACTCGGCGTTTCGGCGCTGGGCGGAAAAGGGGGGCGAGGAGGGGGGGGTGCACGGTTTCCCCCGGGGCCGTAGGCGACCCGAGGAGGAGGAGGAGGAGGAGGAGGAGGAGGAAGAAGAGGAGGAGGAGGAGGAGAATAGGAGGAGGAGGAGGGAGGAAATGGAGGAGGAGGAGGAGGAGGAGAAGAAAGAGGAGGCAAGAGGGAGGGAGGAGGAGGAGTGGGAAGAGGCTTGGGGGGGGGGGGGGGGGCCAACAGGTCCAGCTCCAGCCTACTTACCACATCTATGCTTTACACATGCATCGTGCCTGACACTGCGATTACGATTTGCAACGTCGTCTAGGTGCGCGCGCATCGAGGAGGAGGAGGGGCGGAGGGCAAGGAGGTCGGAGCGGCAGAGGAACGCGGGGAAAAGGGAAGCGCGGGCGGGCGGCAGCTCACAGCCCTCCTTCCGCACGGGGAGGGAGATGGCCTTGGCCTTCTCCTGGAGCGTCAGCAGGTCCAGCTCGTCGGGGAGCTCCATGGTCGCGATGTGCAGGCGCTGCTTCTCGGAGCCAGCGAGGGAGAGCATCGCGGCGCGGGCCTGCTTGGCGCTGATCACGCGCCCGAGGAACGGCTCGGCCACGCCCGAGTCCATGTCCCCCGGGACCTTGTCCAGGCCCTTGGACTCCATGGGGGCGCCGCTCATGCTGGTGCCCTTTTCAGTGCCCGCGCCGACCACAAAAGGGCACTGGGCTCTGGCGGCAACGTCGTGGAGCTTCTCGTCCTGCTTCGCATTGGCGGTGGACAGATAGGCCTTGGCAGCGGCGTTCGCGTCCTTCAGTGAAGCATCCCATCGTCGGTCAGCACCCGTACGACGGACAATCTTCTTTTTCTTCGCTTTAGCTTCGGTCTTCGGTTTTGCTTCATCCTCCTTCGCAACGGCCTCGGCCTGCACGAGCAGCTCATAGGCCTCCGCCCAGGCCTTCTCCTCCAGAGGAACGACAACGCCAGGAGCGTCCGCAAGGCGATCGTCTGCGCCACGAGCGCCCCCGCGCGGAGGATGTAGGTCGGAACGCACGTCAACCAGAAGAGGGTGATGATCAGCATGAACGGCATGGGCATCGTCGCCAGGAGGGGGAGGATCGTCTCGTACGTCATCAGGAGGAAGGTCGGCTGGTTGGGCGGCAGCTGGATGAGGCTCGGCACGGCCATCCGCGCCAGGGACGACCGCAGGAGGAACCGCCTTGGCGCCTGCGTCCGTCGTGGTCTTCTCCTCTGCTTCCTGCTTCGCTTTGGCCTCAGCGTTGGCGAAGGCCTTCTCCACGCGAAGCAGGCGCTCAACAACGGGAGTGACCGCCTCCACCGTCCTTCGCGCTATGACCTCCGCCGCAAGCGTATGCGTCTTCGTGAACGCCTCCACCGCCTCCTGCCGCAGCGACTGGATCTGGAGCTGCAGGCAGTCCGTCGCGCACTCCTCGGCCTGCTTCCTCGCCGCACCCTCGAGCAGGGCCACGCGGACGCAGAGGTCGTCGAGGTCCAGGCCGAGCACATCTGTCACATCCCCGTGCTCCTCCCCGCTCAGGGCGTCGAGGCGGCATCCAGCTTCACCACGTTGTGCAACACCACGCGGGAGGTGGGCAAGCACGTCTGCCTCTGGACCCTCATGTAGAGCAGCACCACGCGAGAGGTGGGCAGGAGTGAAATCATCAGGCACGCCAACATCTGGACCATCATGCAGATCAACGCCACGCGAACGGTGGGCACGAAAGACAGCATCTTGCGGAGCTGGAGGGGCCGCGCCTGCAGCCACCCACGCTCCAGGGGCCAGCCAACCGGCAGGGGCGACAGGAATAGCTTGTTGCAGGCAGACCTGGTGGCGGGTCGTTTGTGTGGCAGCATCAGCACGAGCACCCTGAGCCAGACTAGCGCGTGCACGTCCAGTGGGATGTGCAGCAGCAGCCATTCCGTGATGCTCCCAACGAAACCCAGCATCGTCACGGCTGAGGTCCGCATCAGCAGAAGGATCAGAAGGGCCAGGGTCGTCGGCTGCATCCGCCCACGGTGCCCGCTTCGGCACGGTATTCACAGGCTTGGCGTGGGGTACCTGCTCAGCCACACCGTCCGTTTCGTGCTTGGCACGGTCGGCTCCTTCCAGGAGGCGGCGAGCTGCGCTGTGCTGACGCTTGTCCATGAGCCCAGCCCGCCAGCTCACCTTTTTTTCCTTGCAACTTCCTTTTTTCCTTTTTTCTCTTTTTTTTTTTTTTGTCTTTTGTTTTTTTCTGTTCTGTTTTTTTCTTTTTTTTTTTTTTCTTTCTTTGCGTTCCTTTTTTTTTATTTTTTTTTTTTTTTTTTTTTTTATTTCTACTTCCCACTTTTGTTTTCTTTTTTTTCTTTGTTTTTTTCTCCTTTTTTTTTTTTCTTTTTTTTTTTTTCTTTTTTTTTTTTTTTTTTTTTTTCATTAGGTGGCAGCGCCTGCTTCCCAGAGGTGTGGGGCCGCCCCAGAGCGCGGTCCAAGCAGGCGTGGAGCGACTTGCCCTTGGCCATCTCCTTGATCGCCTGCTTGTCTTCCGCCGCCACCTCCAGGAAGCGCATGCCAGGCCTGGAATGCGCAACGAACCGGTAGTGACTATCACGGGCACGACGCGCGGCCTGCGCCGCAGACAGCTCCAGTCCTCCCTGCACAGCACTCACATATGATCGACAGCACGGCATGTCGTACAGGCCCTCGCTGGAGTGGGAGAGAGAGCAAAAAGTCACGAAGGCAGCCACGGCGGCAGCAGCCCAGCAGCCATCGCGCGAGACGCCCACCCGCTGGTGGGATGCCGAGACATCTTGATGCATGAGCTCTTGAGCCAAAATGGCTACGGTGGAGGAGGAGGAGGAGGAGGAGGAGGAGGAGGAGGAGGAGGAGGACGGGTCGCCTAAGCCCTTCGGAGAAACCCTCAAGGGGGGGGGGTCTGGCTCTGGGCCTCTGCTTCGCGCGACTGTTTCTGCAGCAGCGCGGCCTACAGGGCAGGCCCCACCTGCTCGAAACAGGCGCCAGGAGCAGCCAGGATCTGCTCCACGATTGGGGCGGGGGGGGAGGGTGCGAGGGCCCGCGTCGATCGGCAAAGCCATGAATAAGAAAACGATCGCAAACCTGCGAGCCCTCCGAGGGTTTGTTCGTGCCGTTGACTTTCTTCAAATTCTGGCGCCTCGGCTGCACGACGACGCGCGGCGAAACAGCGGCCAAGGGTGGCGGCGACGTGGCCCCGGCCGAAGTGACCCAGACGCCCGACGACACCACTTTTCCAACGCGCGGCCCCAGAATGGAGGCCTCCTCGATAAGGTCGGAGTAGCTGGGGTCGGAGGATCGTCCCGCGAGGGGAGGGGGGGGGAAGGCCCGCGCCGATCGGCAAAGCAATGAATTCGCTGGCCCAACGGCCCAAGGGCGTGCTGAGATCTCCGGCGACTGGTGAACAACATTCTAGCTCGCGCGCGGTGGGCCGCCCCTGGGGGTCCCCGGACGAAAAGTATCCAGGCAAGTCTGGCAAGGTCCCGGCGGGATCCTGGGCAGGTCCTGGGCAGGTCCTGGCCAGGTCCCAGCAGGCTCCCAAGAGCCTTCCAGGAGCGCTTCAAGTGGCCTCCAAGAGAGCTCAACATGGCCCGAGACGGCCCACGAGCGATCCAAGACGCCAAAGATGGCCTCCAGACAGCCCAAAGCGCCTGCAAGACTCCCCAAAAGGCCTCCAAGAGGCCTCCCAAGACAACCCACAGAGGCAGAAGTTACAGGGCAGATTTTGATACATGGGATTGTTTTATTCTTATTGCGCTTAAAGAGAATAATAAAAAAGGCTGTCTAATAATACATGATTAATGTATGAATAAATGTATGCATAAACTCATAGTTGTTTTAATACTAAAATCCCTGCATGTTTAATACATGATCCGCACGCGCCGCATGTATTAAAAACGGCACTGTAGCGATTTGTCCATAGTTTTCGAAGGTTTGGGGCATTCTCGCCTTGAGTACCGGCCCTCCAAGACGGCCCAGAGGCTTCCAGGATCGCCCCAACATAGCCCAAGAGGCCTCCAAGAGCGCCTCCATAGCCCTCCAAGAGCGCCCACAACGGCCCCAGAGGGCCCCTAGACAGCACCAGAGGCTTCCAAGATGGCCAAAGAAGCTCCCAAGACGGCCCCAAGAGCGGGCCCAGACGAGGGACCCGAACAGACATGTTGAGCTCTAGACGCCGAAAGGTTCCCTGGAAGCCCGAAGAGGCCCCTAAGAAGCCCCCAAGAGGCCCCCGAGAGGCCCCAAGAGACCCCCAAGAGGCCCCAAGAGACCTTCCCAGAGGGTCCACAGAACCAGAAATTTGTGATTTCCCTTCAGTTTTTAAGGTTTGGGCGTTCTGGCCGTGGAAGCTTTCCGGGGCTCCAAGACGGCCCAAGAGGCTTCCAGTATCGCCCCAACACGGCCCACGAGGCTTCCAAGAGCGCCCACGACGGCCCCAGAGGGCCCCTAGACAGCCCCAAAGGCTTCCAAGATGGCCGAAGAGGCTCCCAAGACGGCTCCAAAAGCGAGCCTAGACGAGGGACCCGAGAGGACATGTCGAGCTCTACGCGCAGAGAGGTAACCTGGAGGCTCCAAGAGGCCCCCAAGAAGCTCCCAAGAGGCATCCGAGAGGCCCCAAGAGACCCCCAAGAGGCCCCGAGAGACCTCCCAGAGTGTCCACGGAAACCAAAAATTTGTGATTGCCCTTCAGTTTTTTAAGGTTTGGGCGTTCTCGCCGTGGAAGCTTTCCGGCGCTCCAAGACGGCCCAAGAGGGCCCACAGAGGCAAAAATGAGCGGTTATCCTGAGATGTTTGAAGGCTGTTGCCGTTCTCGCCTTGGGGGCTTACTGGCGCTCCAGGGCGGTCCTAGAAGTTTTCAGGATCGCTCCAACACGGCCCAATAACCTCCAAGAGCGCCCACAACGGCCCCAGAGGGCCCCTAGACAGCTCCAGAGGCTTCCAAAATGGCTGAAGAGGCCCCCAAGACGGCTCCAGGAGCGGGCCAAGACGAGGGACCCGAACGGACCTGTCGAGCTCGAGGCGCAGAGAGGTTCCCTGGAGGCCTCGAGAAAACCCCACGAAGCCCCCAAGAGGCCCCCGAGAGGCCCAAGAGACCCCCACGAGGCCCCCCATAGAGGCCCCCGCGACGCCCCGGGAGGCTCAGGAAGACCGCCAAAAGGCTCCCGAGAGCCCGCGGATTGTCTCACGAACCCTTCCGTGTTCCTTCCCTCTCCTCCTTCTCCCCCCTTCTGCGTCAGCGACTCTTACTCCTTGGACGAAAGGCGCCACAGTAAGTCGTCACGGCAGGAATCGAAAGGCCTCCTCTTCATCCTTACCCTCCCCTCTTCCTCCTCCTCCAAACCCTCCTCTTCCCCTCCTCTTCCTCCTTCTCTTCCCCTTTTCCCCCTCCTCCCCCTCCCTCCTCTGCTTCAACGAACCTCAACCCCTCCCCCCTCTGCTTCAACGAACCTCCATTCTTCAACGAAAAGCGCTACAATAAATCATCAAGACGGTACAATCAGCGTCCCTTTCCTCCCCCTGCTCTGCATCGCTACCTCACACCTCAATCCCACAAGCAGCCATGGCAGGGTTCCCGATTCCTTCCACATTGCCCAAAGTTGCCCAATATTCGCAAAACCACGATCCCCCGCAAATTCCGCAAAGTGGGCGTACCCAAGGCCACGCCCCTCGCAAATTAAGCCATCTTCGAATCGCCGAAGCCACGAGCACCTTAAATCTGCTGGCCCAGCGAGCCAGAGGCGTGCTAATATCTCCAGCAACTGAAAAGCAATGTTTCTAGTTCGCGCGCGCAGGGCGGCCCCTGGATGTCCGCGGCCGACAAATACCTCGAGCAGGTCCCAGGCAGGTCCCCCGCAAGTCCCCATCACAGGTGGCTCTGCTCCTGCGCGCCGCCCTCAGGGCCTCCCAGGAGCCCAGAAAGAGGCCCCGAGGCCCCCTTAGAGGCCCCCAAAAGGCACGAGAACGCCACCACGCAGCCACAGTGATGCGAAGTGCGACTACCTACCAGACCACCCCAACCCAACCCGAAGACCCGAATTTGAACCGAATTTCGGGTTGGGGGGAGTACGGGTTCCATGTGTGTGTTTTTTCGATGTTCCCCGACCCCCCCCCCCACTGGAAATAGAGGGCAAATCGTGGCCTTCGGGTTGGGTTGGGGTGGTTTGGTGGGCGGTGAAAATGGGCGGGCGGAATGAGCGAAGCGATGAAATAAGAAAACGATCACCAAAGCGCGTGCTGGCGCCAGCGTGTGCTCGTCCACCGAAGCCGGTCGGTACGACGTAGGCGGCACGTAAGGGCCAGCACGGGCCGCGTGCTGTCGGCGGGGCAGCACGGAATACCACACACACACACACACACACACATACACATACATACATACATACATACATGCATGCATGCATGCATACATACATACATACATACATACATACATACAGACAGACAGACAGACAGACAGACAGACAGACAGACAGACAGACAGACAGACAGACAGACAGACAGACAGACATATGTGTATATACATATATATATATATGTATCCACACACATTGGGCTGACGCACAAGTCCTGAGAATAATCTGGCCTGCGCGTTGGACCTCGCCACCGCGCGGACCCTTCCGCCCCCGACCCCCTCCTCCTCTCGCCGCGGAGGAGCCACGGCGGGAGGTCATTGGCCACCTTCGGCCTCCGAGGCCCTCGCCGGGCCCCGGGATCGTCAACAACGAGGCCGAATATGTTGCCGATCAGCAAAAAGCTCGTAAGCCAAATGTCTGTTCAGCTCGGGGTGAAAAACGGGCCCCTGGGAAGAGGTCCACGGCGCGGGCGCGGCCGCCAGAAACCCTCGCAGGAGACCCAACCCTGAGAACCCGTGCGCGAGGTGCACCTGAGGGGAAACCTGGAGCGCCCTGAACGCAGCAGCTCCTTCAGCGGCTGCGGGAAGTCACCGCGCAGCGCGAGGAGCGTAGGGGGCAAACTAACCTGCCTCGCTTTTGACCACAAGAGATACCAAGCGATGCCAAACTACGGCCTGTACTGGTCAGGCCGCTTGACGAGGAGGCGCGTGGTATGACTTGGTTTTGCCTGGAAGCGAAAGCGGGGTAGGTAATTCACGCTCTGAGAGCGAAGAAACCCACGACGAAAAGCGCATGATTTCTGGATTCGCGCCCCCACTGTAGGCCTCGTGGGGCCCTCGCTCGGCTTCACGAGACGGTCTGGGCGCTGGGCTCGCGCTCGCACCTGGGCGCCGCGTCGCCTGGCCTCGCGCCGTGGGGGCCCCACAGGTCGATCCGGCCAGCGAGCTGCCGCGGAACGGTGGGGTCTGGGCCTCCGCGCGCGATCTCTCGCGGTGCGGCATATTTTCTGCTCGCGGCGTCGGATCTCGACGAGGACGACGGCCGCGACCGCAACGGCGACGACAGCGGCGATCGCCGGAGAGCCCCCTGCGAGGGTCCTGCCTGCCCAGCGGGTGCCTGCCGTCCTTGGCCCCCTTGGCGCCCTTGCCGCCCACGCCTGCGGCGCGCGCGGCGCGCCCCCGCAACTCTAGGAGGAGGAGGAGACAGGAGGAGGAGGAGGAGGAGGAGGAGGGGAGGGAGGAGGAGGAGGAGGAGGAGGAGGAGGAGGAGGAGGAGGAGGAGGAGGAGGAGGAGGAGGAGGAAGGAGGAAGAGGAGGAGCCGCGCGCTTCGAAACGGGCTGTCGGCCGCCTCGGCGCCCGCGCACGTCCCCCGCGCACGGGCACGTCAGTTGACACGCGCGTGGCCGCCGAAGAGCTCGGCGGCGGTGGCGTCCGCCCGAGGCGCCGCAAGGGGATGTGGTGCCTCCCCCCCTGCGCGCCCAGGGCAGCTCGTTCAGCTTGCCCACGGCGACGGGCACCTTCGCGAAGCAGGCAGCGGCCAGGGCTTAGGCCACTCGGCCGATGGCCAGATTGCCCTTGGCCCCTGGCTCGCCACAGGCACGAGCGAACGAGGAACTCCTCCCCGCACCCGTGGCACCGAAGACCAGGCAGGCCAGCACGGGCACGTCCTTCTGCAGCTGCGCGTCGGACTGGGGCCTGACCGCCACCAGCACGTGGGCCAGCTCGCCACGCACCCGCAGCTCACGATTGCGCTCGATCGCCGCACCGACGATCGAGCCAGGGCACTCACTCGCCCTGTCGGCCCAGCGGCACCTGGCACACCATCGCGCTCGAGGTTGGCCTCGGAGGTCGCACTGGAGGCGCGCCAGCGGTGCCGCTCTGTTGGGCTTCGCCACGCGGTGGGTCGCGTCCGCGCCGCCCAGCACCGCGCCGACGGCCGAGACCCACATCGCCACGCCCTCGACCATGCAGTTGGCAGAGGCCAGCCGCTGCCGATCGCCAGGCGCGATCCTCGCATGCTCGGCAGCGCTCTGCGCCGCCCTGTCCGCGAAGCCGTTGCCGACCCAGTCGCGGACTGAGATGCTGCCACTGCCACCAGCTCTCGGCCGAGGCACCTTCTTCATTGTGAGCCCTTGTGGCCCCAGGCCGCCGAACTCGTCGATCAGCCTCCAGCACTCACGCCAGAGATGAGCCCACGCGCATCCCCCATGTCGTCGCGTTCACCTCGCCGCGCTCGATCACACTCCGGAGGACGAAGCTGCTGCCAACGATGGTCCTCACGGGCGACACGGCGTGCCGAAGCGCGGCCAAGAACGCCGCCAGCTTACAACTGCTGATGTCCACGAAGGGCCCACAGAGCACACCTGAGACACCAGCGTGGAACGCGTCGGAGTCCTCTTGCGACACAGCAGCCGCCCAGCCCGCGCAAGTACACTAGTGGAAGTCACCCTCGTGCGCCGAACCGTCCAGGTACTCCTCCTCCTCCTCCTCCTCCTCCCCTCCTCCCTCATCCTCTCCTCCTCCTCTCCTCCTCCTCCTCCTTCCTCCTCCTCCTCCTCCTCCTCCTCCTCCTCCTCCTCCTCCTCCCTCCTCCTCCTCCTCCTCCTCCTCCCTCCTCCTCCTCCTCCTCTCCTCATCCTCCTTCCTCCTCCTCCTCCTATCCTTATTCCTTATTAGAATATACTCCTACTCCCCCCTCAGGCCGGCAGATAGGGGCGGGCGCATCCGGGTGGTCCCATCCTAACCTGTAAAAAACAATACAAAATCAACATTTTTCTTATTTTTTCCTCTCGACATGGACGTCTTGTCGTCCACGGCGATAATCCATTGCAAAAAATACCACAAAGAGCACACGCGCGCGTTCATGTCAGAATCCTACCGAACACCTTGTGTTTGCAAGCATTTCAACATAAAAACATCAAAAACCCCATGCTTTTTCACAAAAGTTGTACAAATTTCCCGCCCGGGCTCTCTTGCTGAAATCATAGGAAAACCATAGGAATCTTAAGAATTCTGTCAAATCCAGCGATTTCACGTCATCGCGCGGTGCACTCGCGATGCTCTGTCATGCACCCAGGCCGCGAATCCTGTGCAAAAAATACCACAAAGAGCACACTCGCGCGTTCATGTCAGAATCCTACCGAACACCGTGTGTTTGCAAGCATTTCAACATAAGAACATCAAAAACCCAATGCTTTTTCACAAAAATACTTTGGGGTGTCCTGTCAGACCGTCGGGCTTCCTCCGGCCACCTCTGGCTTCCTGCGGTGTACCGGGCCATTCTCGACTCGTCTGGCAATGCGTGCGCGGCATTCAACACGCGCTCGCCAGTTCCCGTCGGCAACCGCCATCGCGGCCGCATCAGCTGTACCAAACCGGCTGGCCGGTGTGACTTCGGCCCCCAGTTGTGCCAGCTTTGCTTCTTATGTTGTGGGAGGGCGGGCGGGACTGGGCATGCCATGCTTGACTCGCTCGAGCTGGCTAGCTTGACTCCTACTCCTACTCCTACTCCTATCCTTATTCCTTATTAGAATATACTCCTACTCCCCCCTCAGGCCGGCAGATAGGGGCCGCATCCGGGTGGTCCCATCCTAACCTGTAAAAAACAATACAAAATCAACATTTTTCTTATTTTTTCCTCTCGACATGGACGTCCTGTCGTCCACGGCGATAATCCATTGCAAAAAATACCACAAAGAGCACACGCGCGCGTTCATGTCAGAATCCTACCGAACACCGTGTGTTTGCAAGCATTTCAACATAAAAACATCAAAAACCCAATGCTTTTTCACAAAAATTCTACAAATTTCCCGCCCGGGCTCTCTTGCTGAAATCAGAGAAAACCATAGGAATCTTAAGAATTCGGTCAAATCCAGCGATTTCACGTCATCGCGCGGTGCACTCGCGATGCTCTGTCATGCACCCAGGCCGCGAATCCTGTGCAAAAAATACCACAAAGAGCACACTCGCGCGTTCATGTCAGAATCCTACCGAACACCGTGTGTTTGCAAGCATTTCAACATAAAAACATCAAAAACCCAATGCTTTTTCACAAAAATGCTTTGGGGTGTCCTGTCAGACCGTCGGGCTTCCTCCGGCCACCTCTGGCTTCCTGCGGTGTACCGGGCCATTCTCGACTCGTCTGGCAATGCGTGCGCGGCATTCAACATGCGCTCGCCAGTTCCCGTCGGCAACCGCCATCGCGGCCGCATCAGCTGTACCAAACCGGCTGGCCGGCGTGACTTCGGTCCCCAGTTGTGCCAGCTTTGCTTCTTATGTTGTGGGAGGGCGGGTGGGACTGGGCATGCCATGCTTGACTCGCTCCTACTCCTACTCCTCCTACTCCTCCTCCTCCTCCTCCCTCCTCCTCCTGTTCATTTTCCTCCTCTTCCTTCACTCTCCTCTTAAGCCTCGTCCTCCTCATCCTACTCCCCCCTCGTCAAACTCACCCGATGCTCCATTGAGGCGCCGCTGCTGTGCCTCGCGCCTCTGGGGCGAGCTGAGGAAAATACCCAGACCCCCAACGTGCTGATCTGTTCACAGCGTGGCCCTCGGCCCCATTGAACGTTTTCTTGCTAGGCGTTTCGACATTGGGCCGAAGGGGGGGAAGGGGAGGATCTGGCTCCGGATTTTGCAGCAGTGCGTCCGATGGAGGAGGCCCCACCTGCCTGAAACAGGCGCCAAAACAGCCAAGATCGACTCCACGGGGGGGGAAGGGGGGGTCCGAGGGCCCGCCCGCGCCGATCGGCAGAACAATGAATTAAAAGATGATTGGTAGGATCAATTCTCTCGCCCTGAATCGTTTCTTGATGGTGATGGCTAGACAAGAAGAGCTCCACGCCGAAATCCACCCACCCTTTACCCCACCCCACCCCAACCCCACCCCCCAGCCCCAAAAAACCGGCCGCTGTCTCCACGCGACGCTGGCAAGTCTGGGGGAGTGTCTAAGAGAACGGCACGCCATCAGAGCGGGCGCCATCACGACGGCGACAGCGATGACGACTCCGAGGAGAACGACTACAAGGACGAGGACGAGGACAACGACGAGGACGAGGACAACGACGACGACGACGACGACGACGACGACGACGACGACGAAGAAGAAGAAGACGACCACGACCACGACCACGACCACGACCAAGCTTACGAGTACGACGAACTACAGCTACGACGATCGCTGCAGCGCCATTGTTTCGTCATCCCTCTTGGCCTGGTGCCTTCCCCTTGGAGGTACTCCCGAGCTCGAGGAGGTACCCCGCCACCTGCCGCGGGCCGATGCTCGGCGCTTCTAGGAGGGAGGGAGGGGGAGGAGAAGATGGGAGAGTGAAGGAGTATGTCGGAGCATGTCGCTTACCATACACGTGGCTTCAATCGCAAACCCATACACGGAACAGACGGGTGACCACGTCGCCGGCGACTCGCAGCCTAAGCGTGACGGCTGGTGCGTAAGGTGACCTTCAAACGGCCTCAACCCTGCCGAAACACTTAGCACGCGCAACTGGGTTTTTACTCCAGAAAGAGTGGACACGAGACCCCATGGGATTTACGGGCTTGATGGCCCCACCTCTCCACCAAACGCGCGACCCCCGTGCCTGGGACCCAAATCAAACACTGCGGGCGCTGCTGATGCCACCAGCGGCAGGCGAGGACGCCAAGCCGCTTGGTCCACAGAGAGAACGGCCGGTTGCACCACACCCAGCTGGCGGATAAAGCTCCTGACAGTGTGCCCCGTGGAGTGTGTGGCAATGACACCATGAGAGCAGGTGCCAGGCCCCCACCCACGGGGGGATGGGAGAGTGAAGTAGGGAGAGCGGGAGGGGGGGAGGAGGTGAGGAGGAGGAGGAGGAGGAGGACGAGAACGAAAACAAACCCATGACGCATCAACGATGTTGCAATCAACCCTCCCTCCAAGCTCCAAGCTCCTTCTTCACACACCCTTACAAAGATCCATTTCCACTGAAGGGAGTGTCCCGTTGGAAGACAACCGTTCGAAAGTCCTGAACCGCGCCAGAGCATCACCCCTGGGATGTCAACACTACGAATCAACCTTACGGCTGCGTCTTGACGATCCTGATCCGTGCCACCAAAACACCATGCTGGAACGTTAACCATGCAAAAACTTGAAACTGCAGTGCAAACTTAACCCGAATGTGCACGGCGCTAAAGCGAGGGCCACATGTTGAAAGAGTACCGCCCTCCATCCGTGAACATCTTGCAAATGTTTGGAAAGAATGTTCGCGGCGCTACGGCGAGAACCTCATTTTGAGAAGGTACCGCCCTTCATCCGTAACTCTTGCAGGTGTCTAAGACGAATGCGCGTGGCGCTACGGCGAGAGCCACATTTTGAAAACGGTCCGCCATCAATACGTAAAACGAAATGCTTCAAACGAAAGTGCACGACGCTAAAGCGAGAGCCTCTTTTTGAAAGCGGCCCGCCCTCCTTCCGTGAAACTGTCGCAAATTCCAATATTAGGGGCCATCATGGATGAGGAAGTCTCAGGCGAAACACCCAGTCCGCCCTACCGAGATGTCTCGGGGTGCGACAGTGATGAGTTTTATGAGCGAAAGGAATGGAGGAAGAGTAGGAGGAGGAGGAGGAGGAGGAGGAGGAGGAGGAGGAGGGGGAGGAGGGGGAGGGGGAGGGGAGGGGGAGGGGAGGGGGAGGAGGAGGAGGAGGGATATATTATGAGCATCCTCTCTCCTCCCTTCCCCCCCCAGGGCGCCACTTGGCCACCTCTCACCCTGGGGGGGTTCCTTGCCTATCGTCGTTTCTGTCTCGGCTTTCCCACTTTACTTCTAAAGGCACTAGTCTGATCACCCCCATCCACGCACCACCAGAGGCAACGGCCCCTGCGGGGGGAGAAAGCAGCGTATACTCCAAGATTCCGATGCCTACAACCCCAGCCCGAGAAGGAGGGGGAGAGGGGGAGGAGGAGGGGAGGAGGAGGACGACGAGGAGGAGGAGGAGGACGAGGAGGAGGAGGAGGACAAGGAGGAGGAAGGAGAGGGGAAGAGTGAGCAGCAGGGAGCAAGGAGGAGGAACGCCTGGGACCGTTCTGCGAAGCACAGCGACCAGAAAAAGAGGCGCGAGAGAGCGGGAGGAGCGCAGCTGGAGCGCACTGAGCGCGATCCGCGTGGGGCGGGAACGCGTGCAGCCGCCTCTGCCCGTATACCGTACCTGGTGGGCTTGTTTTCCACGGCCACCACCATAAGTAGGAGGGGGAGGGAGTCCTCCTCCTCCTCCTCCTCCTCCTCCTCCTCCTCCTCCCCCTCCTCCTCCTATTTGTCCTCCTCCTCCTCATCATCCTCCACCTATTCCACCCCTCCAACTCATGGTGGTGGTGGTGGTGAAAAACAAGCTCATCAGTACCGTCGGGCTGATTTCGGGGAAACGTGACTCGAGTTTGGATTGCTCGAGTTGGCCTGACAGGGCCGTCACAAGAATGACGAGACAAAGTATGAAACTCGACGCGAGTCACGCTGCAAACGCCCCACGAATACTGGACCATCAGAATTCAGGACGGGCCCGACAAAAGCGCTGGCGAACCAGAGTTCCGGCGAGCTCGAGTCTTGCGTTTTCCCGGTGATCCTGGAAGCCCTAAACCCAAGCCGTGGACGCTCCCCCGCCTGCCGCAGGGCTGCGCAGGCCCGGTCGTGCAACACCCACATGTTGGATCCCACACGCGGCCCCTTTGGAACAAAAAGCACGTGAAATACACATGCCAAATGCCCAGATGCATGTTCGATACCCCCCCTCCGAACGCGTGTTTTTACGCGTGACGAATCCGACGCACACGCGTCCACTTATAGCCCATGTGGTGCCGAAAACGCGTAAACTCGCAAACACACACACACACACATACACACACACACACACACACACACACATATTCGGGGCGGTCGCGGCCTCGCGCGCGGCGACGAGGCGGAGCAAGTCAACAACAGCGGCCAACCCAAAGCCGGTGCGCGCGCGGGCCAGCTCAGCCGGGGACAGCACGCTGCTATCTGGGCGTGGATGGCGGGGAGGTCTCACATGGGGGCGCAGAGCAAACAGAAGGAAACAGCACACAGCCATCCGAGCGCAGATGGCGGGAGGAAGAGAGCACGCACTGGCCACCGCCCACGGGGACGTCCCGCGTGGGGGCGCAGCGCAAACGTGAGGAAACAGGGTGTGCAGGTCGACCGCGTCGCCAAGCGGTGGCCACCGAGGAGGCGAGGGCAGGCAGCAACGTTGCCACGAGGCGCTGCCGCCTGGCCTTCCTCCCCCGAGGGCGCGAGAGGGAGCAGGAGCGAGAGCGCTTGCCGAGAGGCATGTCGGATGCGCCCCTTCTCTACGTGCGCCTAGCCTCCTCGGCGTGCTCGCCCCCCTCCAGCCCGCCCGCACACAGAGAACACCCTGGTCCCGAAAAACGGCCCCCATCGGAGATCTCCTGGGGCGTGCTTCGGCCCAAACTTTCGAGGGGGGGTCCAGCCAAAAGGGACGAGAAGGTTCCCGCAGGACAGAAAGAGAGAGAGAAAGAGAGAGAGAGAGAGAAGCCGTGCACGTCAGAGGTGCATTGGCAAAGGGGGTGACACGAGTGCGACCGGCGATGCGAAGCCTCCGGCGTCGCTGGCTCTCGCAATGCATAAGGCGAAAAACATAGGAAAACCTCAATCCCTCCCTCCCCCCTCCCTCCATTTCATCCTCCACCACCTCCACAAGCGGTGGCGAAACATCAGCATCATCATGAACCTCACCATCATGTTAGCTGGCGTGGGCCCCAGACAACGAGCTAGTGCACCGTGAAGATGAAAACTATACGATGTAAGCTATGTAGTGTGAGCTATGTGGTGTAAGCTTTGATGTGCCAGTTATTTGGTGTATTTTTTCCACGCAACGCATCGAAGATTCATAACTCCACCCTCAATCACCGCACATCACGACAGCATGGCTGCACCGCGGAGTGAGATGGAGGGTCGACTGGCTGACGGTGGTCGAACCGCTTGCACCCGTATGCAGCATTCTCCAGATGAGCCCTGTGTACGCTATGGTGTGTAAGCTATGTGATGTAGGCTATATGGTGTGAGCTATGCGGTGTAATATGTGGTGTGCTCTGGTGTGTGAAATCTATGCAATGTGAGCTATGTGGTTTGAGCTTTGAGGTGCGAGCTTTGCGGTGTAAGCTAGCTGTGTGGTGTAAGCTATGTGGTGCGAGCTGCGCGGTGCTGGCAAAGTGTTGTAAGCCATGTTGTGTTAACATTGTGGTGCGAGGTGTGTGGTGTGGAGGAGGAGGAGGAGGAGGAGGAGGAGGAGGAGGAGGAGGAGGAGGAGGGGGAAAAGGGAGAAGGAGGAGAGGGAGGGGAGGAGGAGGAGGAGGAGGAGGAGGAGGAGGAGGAGTGAGGAGGAGGAGGAGGAGGAGGAGGAGGAGGAGGAGGAGGAGGGGGAGGAGGAGGAGACTATGATGTGCAGCATGCGCAGTGCAAGCCGCGCGGCGTGAGCCTCCAGTGCAGGCTACGCGGCGCCCACGGGGCGCCCACGAGGCCTCCACGAGGCGCCCCCGAGGCGCCCACGAGCGGGCAGGGGCGCGAAGGAAGCCTCGGGACACCGCCCAGCGCACGGGGCGCCAACGAGGCGTTCACGAGCGGGCACGGGAGCGAACGTGGCGAAAACCCGAGACACCCCATAAAACGAGTGGAGCAAGACAGTGAAGAACCCCTGAATACACGCACGGGTTCGGGGAATAATCCGAATAACCGCCATCACCATCATCAACGCATCATCACCCTCACCATAATCCGCAGAACCAACTCAATTTGCATCGCAATCCTCGTCCTCATCATCAGCATCAGCATCCGCATCATACTCATCGTCAGTATCATTTCTGCTATCGAATGATCGCTGGTCAGGCCTTTTTGTAGCTGTCGCGGATACAAACAATTGTAGATCGAAACCCAAGGGCCTTGAATGTTTTTTTTGCAGACATGGCAGCGGGTGAAAAGTGGTCAGCGATAGCTGTAGCCAGCAGGGAAGCGACAGAAATCATACTTTTCTGCACGGCGTTATTGGCGCCAAGAGCGGCCGGGCACAGATAATTCTGTCGACGGTGCTGACTTCATTGAAGCGCAAAAGTGTGCAGGCAAACGACCAATCCCGTCTTGCAGCAGTGCGCCTCTGGCTATTATTCGACGTGCTGCACAAACCTGCGGATCAAATTACATGGCGGGCTCTTGGTCCATATTACTCTGCAACAAGACATAAAGCAAACACAGGTGATCGCCATCACCCCTGAATAGTAACTATGTACATTTCAAAAGAAACGCTGCAGCTGACACTGTCGACCTACATGAGAACATTCCGGGTGTAGAGAACTCTGCAATGCGGATTTGCGTAGAAGAGATACCTGGTATAGAAGACTCTGCAATTCTGACTCACGTGGAAAAAAACGCCACGTTTAGAAAATCTGCAATGGACATCGGGCCCATGTCAATTGCGTTCGTGGCTCGCCTCGCCATGCAAGCTCGGCTAGGCGTAGGGCCCTGCATCCGGCAGGCTGTCGGCGATTATCCATATGTTCTCGGCGCCCGAGAGTGGCGCGCAGCGGAGGTAAATGTGCCTTGCCGTTCCGCTGGAGCCAGGTGGCGCGCTTCTGGCACGTCCAGCTAATTGCGCACACGCCACGGTGGTTGCGGCCGACCCTGATGTCGCGGCCGTCGACGGCGCACGCGTTGATCTCGTCCACACGCACTGTGGGGGTCGAGCCATTCCAGGACACCGTCGAAGCTTATAAGGCACTCAATATTGCAATCGGCGTCGATGGCGCCGCCGATGCTGGAGTCGATGAGGCGGCCCCGCCCAGTGCCCGCCATGCCGCGGTCTGCCGCCATGCCGCGGTCTGCCGGCGCGGGGACTTGCGGCGCCCTGCCTCGGCGCACCGCCGCCGAAGACGAGGCCGCGACTTCCGGGCGATTGGCCCTGCCCTGATACCGACCGCCCCAGCCAGGATTGCGGACGTCGCCCCCACAATCCTGGGACATGTCCTCGGGGCTCGGGATGCTCGGGCGCTGCGGCGAAGGGCCGCTGGTGCGCAGAATGTGGATGAGGGCGGCAAGCACGCCTATGCCCATGATAATGTCAACCATGACCATAATCATGAGCCCCTGGAAATAGAAAACAATTCCGCCTGTCTCGGCAAGCGTCGGCTGACCCTTGACACAGACAGAGGCAAGCATCGCAGCTCGCGGCTGCCGGGCCCCGTAGCTGCGCTTAAGGACCCCGAAGACAGCAGCGCCCGAGCCTCCATCGCCTTGGCGAGCGCGCCCGCGACCATGGCCCAGGTCGGGTTCCACGCGAGGCGCAAGGCGCTGTCCAGGTGCGCGGCCTCCTCGATCGTAGAGGCGGCGACCCTGAACCGCTTGTCTGTGGACTGGCCCACGTCGCACCACTGGATATGAGCGATCTCGCCAGGGAGCTTCTCGCTGAGCACGTCGACCTCATTCAGCGGCGTCTTGGGGCGTTGACCTCGGCGAGCAGCTGGCGGAACCGCGCGTTGCTATTCGCGCTCTCCAGCGTCGCATAGCCCCCAGCGGCCAGGGTGACCTCTTGACTGCCCCTGAAGGCCAAGCCACGGACAAGCAGAGGCCGCAGCGCCAACCACCACATCTCGCGGTCGGCAGGCGGGGCCCATCGCCATGCCCCACTGGCTCTGGACGCTGTACACGTCGGCGAATGCAGCATCGCCGAAGCACGCGGTGGAACAGGTCTTCAGGCCCACCAAGCTGCGCTTGATCACGATGGCGAAGCTGGCCGTCGAGCGCACGCAAGCGACAGTCTCGTCGAGCGCCTCGGCGTCCGCCACGGACTGCGACGCGGTGACGCGGCGAGGCCCACCGCGCAGGCCATGCCCACTCGGGTCTGAACTGCGAACCAAAACAATTGCCCGACACCTTAGCTGGCGCCAATCGGTCGTCGGGCGCCCGCTGCCTACGGATAAAAATCGACGTAGTCCACCTGGGTGGCGGCCGTCTTCTGGGCCACCCTGAAGTCGCCCGCTCTGGTTCATCGATCGGCCGCAGTTTTCGATGATGCCCTCGACCCTCTTGCGGCGGGGCTTCCTCTCCAGAGACGCGATCGCGGTCTTCCACGAGTTCGAGTTCCAGCGCTGAGCGATCAGAAGGTCACCCACGCGCGAGTGGGTCACAGCGGCGAGGCGCCTATCGCAGTGGAAGTAGAAGAAGCCAATCTCAAGCTCGCTCTCGATCAGGCTGTGCTCGCGGAACACTTTCTGAACATAGAAGCACCACTGTCGCCCTGCATCCCGCGTGCCGTAGATGGCTCCGGCGGCCGCCGCGAACTCGCCACGCTGCACGCTGGGCGGCGGGTCCTTGGCCGACACCCGCAGGGGCAGCACTCTCTACGTTGCCCGACTGCAGGAAGTCAAGCCGCCATGGCGTCACACGGAGGCCAGGCCCCATCCAGCTCGGGCAGCAGCTGCCTGCGCGAGGCACAAGGCGTCGCGGGGAACCCGTCGGCGCGCCCGCCCTGGTCTGCGACATGTCCCCCAGGCAACCCTGGACGACGAGACTCGCCTTCGCGAGGCCCTGGCCTGCTGGCGGGCACCCAGCGCGCGCCCACTGGCCGCGCGCCAGGGCGTCGGCGCAGGAGCTCTCGAACCTCCTTGCTGGGCAGCCCATAATAAGCGCCGAACGCAGTCCACCTGGATCACTCGAGCATCATGGCCGTGTCCATGAGCTTATTCTTCGTCTCGGTGCTCAGGTTGTCGAAGCAAAGCTCCTCGGTCGTGGCCATACCTGTCAGCAGCGCCACGCGAAGCTGCATTCGAGCCACCAACTCCCCGTCGCGGCTCGGCCCCTCGAAGTGGTCGCCGAGGTAGAGGTCGACGCGGGCGGCGCCCATCGGCCGCCTGAACCCGCGCGGCAAGTCGTTGAGCAGAGACTTTCCCATGGCCAGCTGGTCAGCGCGATCGCGCTGGAGAGCGTCGGCTGCCCCCTCTGAAAGTCTCTGACGTTGCGCTGTGGCCCCTCGCTGCTCGCCCGCGGCATGGGGTCTCCAAGCGGCAGCTTCTCGACGGTGCTCGGCGGTGTCGATCTCCTCCGCAATATTTGCCAATTGCAGGAGCAACCGGGATGAAGCGTCGGACTCTGCATGTGCTCCTGGCGCGCCCTGGCGGCCTGCAGGCGCTGCAGATGCCCCCTAGGGTGGCCGAGGCTGTTCTGGTTCAGGTCGGGCTTGCGGCGACGGCGCTTCGGCTGCTTGCGGTGGCACCTCAGCTGGTTGCGATGGCGCTTCAGCTGCTTGCGCATCAGCCCATTGCGCATCGCCATCGTGGGGGGCGGGCACTGCCGGCTCAGGCGGCGGCGCAGGTCGCGCCCGCGCGCGGCCTCCAAACGAGGTGGCTGATGCCAACCCGCTGCCGGCAGCTCCTCCACTCGTCGCATGTTCGTTATCTGTTTGACGTCTTCTCATCCACTCGGCAAACTCGCGCGCTTCTCTGTCGCGGGGCGCGTCCTCGGGCGCGCCCTCGAAGTTGCCGAAGTTGTGGGCGACGATGGCAAGAGGTGCTTATGGCACGGCGGGCGCTGCATTGCCCGGAAGCGATCGCTTCGCACCTGGACCAGTCAGATCCATGAGGGCGTCGTCACCAGGCGCGTCTGGCTGAGCGCCTGCAACACCTCCCCCACCTCGTTCAGAACCTGGAGTGGCACCAGCAGTCGGTGGATCGTTTGGCGGGCCTGATGAGGACCGCCTGGCGGCGCTGGCGGTTGGCCTGCAACGGGCGCGCTGCTGGAGCTGAGTGCTGACAGCACTCGGCCCCACGGGCGAACTACGTGGCCGTCGCGTGGCGGAGGTGGCCACGGCTGACCTTCACTGTCGTCGACCTTTGGCTGACCCACACGGTCGAGGTCCCCAGGCCATGCCACTGCAGAGTCCACTCTCGCTTGGAACACCCATTCCCTCTACAATGAAAACACATGGTCGCCCGTCTTGTAGACGTCTGACGCGCGCCCGGCGCCATCTGCTCCTGAGTGGGCAAGCGGTGCACGGGAGAGGGACTGGTTGAACCGCAGATGCTGGATGGCGCCCTGGGCGGCCATCACGATCGCAATCCTTCCAGAAAAGTACTTGTCGACCACCGCGCGATCACGCAAGGAAAAGCGCCAGGCGTTGTCCATCAGGCAGTAGGACAGTCGCAGTCCACGTCCGAGGACCCACTGAACAGGCGAATACCCGATGGCATTGACTGAGCTGTTCATGGCCCAGCAGTGCAGCACACGGATGCAGGCAGCCACTGGTTCTTGTCGGCGTTTTCGGACTGGTCAAACCTGATGCTGAACTGGTCGATCAGCTTTTGGGCATGGATCTTCCACAGGCCTCCACGTCTGTCCACGGTGGCGTTCTGCTGCGGCGCAGCTGCCGCGGCAGCCACATGTCCTCGAGCTCCTTCGAGAACTCGCGCTCGAACTCTCCTCCTCCATCGAATAGCACTCGCTGAGGAGCGCCAATTGGCGCGATCCACAGCTGGAGCAGTCGAGCGAAAACGACCGTCGCACGCCTTGATTCCACAGTCCCACACATAGTAAAACCTGAGGCCAGGTCCATCACATTCAGGAAGATCAGCCGGCGGCCGGCGCAGTCGGCGAGGGTGAATCGGTCAACAACGACGGGGTCGTTGAAATCGCCATCTAACGTGACGCGACCTGGCGGGCGGGGCAGCGGTCGCTGATGCGCGGCACAAACTTCACATTGAGGATCAGAGCCATCTCGACCGAACGCTGAGATCCACCATCTCGATCATCATCATCATCGTCATCATCATCATCATCATCATCATCAGCATCATCGTCATCGTCATCGTCATCATCAGCATCAGCATCAGCATCAGCATCCACATCATCATCACCATCACCATCACCATCATCATCATCATCACCACCACCACCACAATCATCATCATCATCATCATCATCATCATCATCATCATCATCATCATCATCATCATCATCGTCATCGTCATCAGCAGCAGCATCAGCATCAGCATCAGCATCATCATCATCATCATCAAAATCATCATCATCATCAGCAGCATCATCATCATCGTCATCATCAGCATCATCATAGTCATCATCAGCATCAGCATCACCACCACCACCACCACCATCACCATCATCAGCATCACCATCATCATCATCATCACCATCATCATCATCATCATCATCATCATCATCATCATCATCATCATCATCCTTCTCCTCCTCCTCCACATCATCCTCATGCTCATCATTATCATCCTGGGAGTCTGCGAGGAGGCGGCGGTGGCCCCCCATCCGCCTCGGAGGGGGACTCTGGAGTCCGCGGCAGGTGCGCGTCCGGCTTCTGCTGCCGCGGGGAGCCCGCCGGGCCGAAGGCTGGCTGCGAAGCCAGGTGCAGCGCCAGCTTGACGAGCATCTGCTGGTGGAACTCGTCCTCTGAGGGAGGATGGACCCAGACATGTTTTCGTCGGCGGCGAGGCAGCGAAGCTACTCCAGCGGGTGGCGATTCGGGGCGACCGAAAGGCGAATTGGCCGGCGTGCAAGAAAGGAAAAAGGGCAAGGGCGGCCGCGCGGAGGACCGGAGGAGGCTCAGACGCGGAAGGCTTCAGGATGGACCCCGACGTGCGACGGGAGAGTGCTGACCATGTTCGGCCTACGGGGGCCCTCGCCGGACCCGGGGGCCGTCAAAAAACGACTCGGGATAAAAGGCGGGCCCCGAGGGAAAAGGTTGGGACTTCTGGGGACCCCGTATTGACAAAGTAAAAGCGTCGCGTGTCTCGGGAGTAACCCTCAACTGTGGGCGACGCAAAAGGAAGTATCGTGGCGACCCGTTTTTTCGTAGTCTCCAGCCTCTGGAGGCCGTCTCCCAGCTTTCAGACCATCGAGAAACGAATCAGGATGGGAATCCAGTCATGGGGAAGTGGTCGAACCCCCAGGTGCCGACGCCACGACAAAAATGCAACGTCGGAGGAGAGAGTATGGAGGACTAGAGAGACTGAAGCAATGAAGGCATGTAGGGATGGAGAGAAAGCGGTACGAAGGTATGGTGGGAAGGAGGGCTGGAGGATGGAGGATGGAGGTTGGAGGGTTGGAGGGTTGCAGAGATGAAGACATGGAGGGATGGAGAGATGGTGGGATGGAAGGGTGAAGGATAGAGGGTGGAGGGTGGAGGGATGGAGGGATGGAGGGATGCAGGGATGGAGGGATGGTGGAGCGGAGAGTGGAGTGCCAGCTTGACGAGCATCTGCTCGTGGAACTCGACCTTTCGGCTCCTCCTCCTCCTCCTCCTCCTCCTCCTCCTCCTCCTCCTCCTCCTCCTCCTCCTGGCCCCCCCCCCTCGACCCTTCAACCTCCTCCTCCTCCTCCTCCTCATCCTCCACCTCCTTCGCCTCCTCCTCCCCCTAGCAGCACATCCCGCTTGCTGGAAGGGCCGGATTGGGCACCCTTCTCGCCGCAGTCCCGATCAGCCCTGGAGGGGGGAGACTCGTGCCGTGCCACAGGCGGCGCGCTCTCCCTGGAGAAGGGCGCTGAGACGCTGGCTGACCTGAGGTGCATCTTACGGTACGTCAGATTCGCGTCATGC
>CAUYUJ010003748.1:35000-75000 GCA_963575745.1 Prorocentrum cordatum
GGCGGCGGAGGAGGCAGAAGAGGAGGACGCGGAGGAGGAGGCGGAGGACGAAAAGGAGGCGGAGGAAGAGAAGGCGGAGGAGGACAAGGAGGAGGAGGCGGAGGAGGAGGAGGCGGACCTGCGACCCCGTCTGTCTCGGCCCCGTCTGGGAGGCCCGAAGGAGGAGGCGGAAGAGGAGGAGGCGGCGGAGGAGGAAGAGGAGGAGAATGAGGATGCGGAGGAGGAGGAGGAGGAAAAGAAGGAGGCGGAGGAGGAGGAAGGGGAGGGAGGAAGAGGAGGAGGCGGAGGCGGAGGGGGAAGCGGAGGAGGAGGAGGAGGAGACGGAGAAGGAGGGGGGGGGAGGAGGAGGAGGAGAAGGAGGAGGAGGAGGAGGAGGAGGAGGAGGAGGAGGCGGCGGAGGAGGAGGAGGGGGAGGAGGCGGAGGAGGAGATCCTGCGACCCCGCCTGCCTCGGCCCCGTTTGGGAGGCTCGAAGGAGGAGGCGAAGGAGGAGGAGGCGGCGGAGGAGGGAGAGGAGGAGGAGGCGGAAAAAAGAAGGAGGCAGAGAAGGAGAAGGAGGCAAAGGAGGAGGAGGCGGAAAAAGATTTTATTCTATTCTAATATACCCCATTCCGTCCCCTGCGTGCCGATTTGTGAACTAAGCTCAGCGAGGTTTGTGCTGGGCCCTCTGGTCGCCGGGTGCTCACGGCCTCATCAGTTCTAACGTCTGAGATCCGCTGGCTCCCAGCGTGCAAAACTAGCATTCAAGGCATCAAGAGAGCACGGCGGAACGCTGGCACCCAATACTGTCGCTGGGCGGCCGCAAGACGCGCAGTCTCACCACCTCTGGACGGCGGGGCACTCGGATATTAATCGGAGTCACCCCGATCCCGAAAATCGGCCAACGCATTAAACCGAACCCCATAGAGCTCCCCAGAAATTAAGAATCTCGGGCCACTCATCTATCTCATTCTGCGATTTGATTTTTGCTTGTTTTCAACTGTGAGTTGTCCGAAGACACTTGTACATGTACCCACTCGTACGATAATATGAAACAACTACGTCCCCATGAGCATCGCGCCCATGCTATATTCAATGATTACTGGCGGGGCCCACAAATAACTGATCAATACCCTTGTTGCTCGAAGAATTTCGCCAATGCCACGAACGCTCGGTGAAATTGCCTGGCGAGTGGAAAGAAGAATCCACCCGCATGTGCTAAACGTTTGGGCCCTCCGTCGGGACTTCTTTCGGCTCTGACACTACCCCGGGTTCCCCTTGCGTGATACTGTATTCACGGCGTTTGCAAAAACGCTTTCCCATATCTGCACTCACTTTCATGGATGGGGGGATGGAGGCACTGCAGGCAGTGATGGAGATCGAGGCGAACGCGGCGAGCAAGCGTCGAGCAGTCGGAGAAGCGGGAGGAGACGATCAGCACAGGAAATTGGCAGTGGCGACGGCAAAAACGGCGGTCGGCCTAGATGTGCACATGCGCGGGCCTCAGGGATGCTTGGAGACGACTGCACTGGTGAAAGAAGATCACCCATACCTGAAGGGCCTCCAGGAGACGGGCAAGGGACACGACGCCGAGCGCAAACAGCACAAGGAGCAAACGAAATACGAAACGATGAATGCGATGACGCCTTCACACGAACGTTGCCGGGCATCTTTGATTGCGCAGATTGCGAAGGGCCAGAGTGTGCCGAAGGAGACGTTACCGAAACTAATGACCTACAGCGCGCGCTGCTCGTCTGTCTCGGGCCAAATACTCACGCACGCGCAGAAGAATGCCATCGCCAGACGCAGTGGACAGAGGACCGTTGCCGCATCAATCTGATGGTGGTGCCAGGATTGAGGGTGATTCAAATGGAGGTGATGACAACTATTGCGATGAAGCCGAACGCGGAAGTGGAAATGTGCGCCCCGTCCAGGGATCCGAACGCGCGGTCCGTGGTGAGCACGTTGGTGGAGATGGGGCAGTACACGGCGCCGGATCAGGAGTCTTGAGGCCGCCTGCGCCGCTTGCTGCCGCTGCCTGTTTTTCCTCGTCCGTTTCCCCCCTCCTCGTCCGAAGCCGAATTCGGGACGGCGGGCGTGGAGCTCTCAGGGGGGCTCTCCGTAATTTATGATGGCCTGCGAGGGGTCAAACTACCCGGGTCCCCCGAATACGGCAAACCACCCGCGAGCACGAAGGGCGTCCTGTGCTGGTCGATGGCTACGACCAAGCTCATAGATTAAGATCAGCTCCGGGCCGTTAAGCCGAGGGATACATCTACGTTTAAGTGTGTCTCGACGAATTAATTGACTCCTCCCGAACACCTGGCCCGCCCGAACTCCCACCAGAACAATGCGATTCAAAAGAAACTGAGACACGTTACACCTGAGAAAACCAAATCACTGGATGACTTGAAAATTAATACTATGGATCTTGAGATCGATTCTGAGGTCGATAATGAAATCGATAGTGGTATCGATAATGAGGACGGTTGCAAGGTCGATCGTGAGACCAAGAATGAAATCGGTTCAATGCGATCGATAGTGAGATCGATCGCGAGATCGCTCATGCTCTCTCTGGTAAGATCGCTTGTGAGATCGATAACGGGATCGAGTGTGAGATTGATGGTGAGATCGATCGAGAATCGGGTAATGAAATCGATGGTGAGACCGATCGCTAAGAAGATCGACCAGGAACCCAGGAACCCGGGAACCTCGCCGCCCTCCGAAGTCGGCCTGGAACCCGGAACCAGGAACCCAGGAACCCGGAACCGGGAACCCGGCAGCCCAGCGCGCGACCAAAATCGGCCGGACACTCTCGCCAAATCTTCCAACTTCTGCGAGGACCCCTTCAGTGCAAGCACTGATTGGGGAATGATGTAGCCAACGAAGCCTCCGACTAGAACCACGCGCGCTTCGCGCGCTTAGGTTCTAGCCAGGAGGCGAGCTTGAGTCAACGAAAGTCGCAGGGAAGGGGGCAGGGGGAAGAAGGCCAGAGAGCGCTGAAGGATACAAATACTGGAACCCTCTTGTGATTTTGTGGGGGGCCTCGTCCGGCCGCTCGCTGGGAGTTTGACGTAGCTTCTCGGGAGCCTCTGAACCTGTCGGGGGCCTCCTGGAAGCAGGTTCGAAGCATTTTGGGGGCCGATTTGGGGCTTCTCGGGGCCTCCTTTGGGCCTCTTGGGGGTCTCCTGGGGCCTCTTGAGGGGCCTCCTTGGGGCCTCCTGGCGGCCTCTTGGGGCGGAAGGCTCGAGCTTGCGGTTCGTGGTCCCCCTCTGGGCCCCCTCTTGGGCCCGTATTGGGGCCCTCTTGGGCGCCTCTTGGGCCGTCTTGGGGCCCTCTTGGGCTGTCCCGGGGCCCTCTTGGAAGCTTCTTGGGCCGTCTTGGGGCGGTCTTGGAGGCCTCTTGGGCCGTCTTGGACGCGGTGAAAGCCCTAGATGCGAACATGCGAAAAATATACGTTTTCCAATAGGAATGGCACGATTTTTGTTTCTTGGACCTCTCTTGGGGTGCCTCTCGGAACGTCTTGGGCTGATTTTGGGAAGCCTTTTGGCGCCTCTGGGCGGCGTTTTGGCGCCTCCTGGGATATGTTGGGCCGGAAGCTCGGAATTCGAGAGTGGCTTTCTCCTTCTGGGACCCCTCTCGAAGTCGTCTTGGGGTTCTCTTGGGCCGTCTTGGGGCCGTCCTGAGCCACTCGTGCGCAGCCTTGGAGCGCTCCCGGAGGCCTCCTAGGCCGTCTTGGAGGCCTCTTGGGCCGTCTTGGACGCGGTGAAAGCCCAAGATGCGAACATGCGAAAAATATACGTTTTCCCATAGGAATGGCACGATTTTTGTTTCTTGGACCTCTCTTGGGGTGCCTCTCGGAACGTCTTGGGGTGCTTTTGGGAGCCTTTTGGCGCCTCTTGGCGGCATTTTGGCGCCTCCTGGAGCCTCTTGGGCCGGAAGCTCGGAATTCGAGGTTGGCTTTCTCCGTCTGGGACCCCTCTCGAACTCGTCTTGGGGCTCTCTTCGGCCGTCTTGGGGCCGTCCTGGGCCACTCGTGCGCAGCCTTGGAGCGCTCCCGGAGGCCTCGTAGACCGTCTTGGGCGCCTCTTGGGCCGTCTTGGACGCGGTGAAAGCCCAAGAGGCGAACATGCGAAAAATATACGTTTTCCAATAGGAATGACACGATTTTTGCTTTTTGGGCCTCTCTTGGGCTGCCTCTCGGAGCGTCTTGGAGGCTTCTGGGACCTTCTTGGTGTCATGACAGGCGTCTTGGAAGGCATCTGGAGCCATCGGAGCGCGTTCCGAAGCCGCCTGCGAACGATCTTGGACGGCGTCCGGCGGTCCGACGAGCCTCCGGGCCCCCCGGGGCCCACATTTGTGGTCGAGGTCCCGGCCCCGGGCCCCCGGACCCGGTGCGCCGTTATGTATAATATCTTAAAAAGCTCTAGGTAGTCTTTCTCTGAAACCGACGTCGAACTTCAAAATTAAGAAAGATACGGCAGTAAGTGATATTCCCTTGCTCGTCATATTGTTTGGCAGTCCCTCCATCATCAATAGTGCTCAAGCATGTTGTGCGAAAAATCCGTCGAGTTGCTCTGCAGCACGATCCGATAAGAGCCAAGTTTCCCCTCCCGATAGACGCGCGTTGACGACAACCCCCTGGAACACCGTCGTTTTTTTTTCCTGTTCTAAGGGCACGGCTAGTCCAGAACTTACCCAACGCATTCCACCCCAGACGAGCCGCTTCCTATCTTTTTGTTGAGTTCCCAGGTCTCGTGTCCGGCGAAGTGGTGCCAAGCTCCAAGATGCCTCAGACAGACTTCAGGGTTCCCGTCGAAGGTCAGGTCCGTGAGTTTGTGGAACTGCTGCATTTTCTGATGGGACCCTCGACCGCATGCCTGGAAAAAAGATCTTTTGTTGTCAGTATTATGCTTGGGTCCCGTCGGCTCGCTGACACGTGCAGCAAGTGCTTCATTCCACTCCTCAACGCAGGAGCTCGCCATCTTCGCATCCTCGCTCAAACCCATACGGAACAAATCATACGCATACGCACCGTGACCGAAATTGACCATCGTTTGGGTGATCGGTTCCAGCACGTGAAAGAATTTGCGGTTCTCCTCCGTCTCCGCCGCGGCGATCCATCTATCCACACACGGGCCCAGTACATTGTTGAACTTGTCGGGAGCAGTAGCACCGCAGCCAAAAGACATCAGTGCCCAGTCGCCTGAGTCCGCTCTGAGGAAGCAGAAGGCACGCGCGTGCCTCTGCAATAGTAGCTCCGCATCACCTCGTGGTAGTGCAGATCGAACAACTTCGCTTAGCGCTGCATGATCCACGGAAGCAAAAGCGTTGGCCTGATCAAAGCACGGGCCTACACAAGCAAGAGTATGCTGTGACATATGCCACCTAACGACCTTCACCTGCAATACAGTCTGTTCGCGTCGCCGTCGAGGTCTGAATCCAGTGGAGTTATCTGAAACGTACGCCGTCCGTCGTGCCCATCAGAGTTGCCCAACAGACGCCTTGCCACTAAGATGCAGTAGATGTACCACTCGTTTTGCTTTGCATTTCTCCCTCTGGCTCCTTTGCTGCATTCGGCATCCTGAGCTGACTGCCCTTATCTGTGGCATATGATTCTTATATCGGAAAAGATAGAAACGTTGTTGGAACCGTTGCTGAAAAGGTCCTTTCCGCTCACAGTGCCGCGGCTTCACAAGAGAGAGAGAAGCCAGGCTTCTCGAGGAGCTGACCAAAGTGGAACTGCTCATCGTGCTTTGGCCTCGCGAAGCTTATGAAGTACACCGTGATAGGCTTCCTGTGCTCGAACGTAGTAGGGTCGCCCGTCTGCATCATTGACCTGCGGATCGTATGAAGCGAACGCCTGATCTGAAACCGATAGCTCCGTCGCCGGGTTGCCGCCGAGAGTATCAGAGAGGTTGCCGGCAGAGATCGAGTTATCCCGCACCTCGCGTCCACAAGCACAAGGTGGGTCTGTTGTCTCCACTCCCACCCCGTCTGTAGCACCTGCAGCGTCATCTGCAGTGTCATCTTCTGGTCGTGGAGCACGTATCCGATCTGCAAAGTGGTTGGTGTACTCCATGCACTCTACGTCACTGGTCGGGATCCGCATCACTTGAGATAAAACCTGAGGGTCAACTTCGTGTCCGCCAGTGCAGATAGGAACTGCTTGCATTCCGCCGTAGGCGGAGGAGGCGGAGGAGCCGGAGGAGGAAAAGGAGGCGGAGGAGGAGGAAGAGGAGGAGATCCTGCGACCCCGTCTGTCTCGGCCCCGTCTGGGAGGCCCGAAGCAGGAGGCGGAGGAGGAGCAGATGGCGGAGGAGGAGGCGGAGGAGGCAGAGGAGGAGGCGGAGGAGGAGGAGGCGGAGGAGGAAAAGGAGGAGAAAGCAGGAGGCGGAGGAGGAGGAGGAATAGGAGGCGGAGGAGGTGGAGGAGGCGGAGGAGGAGGAGGAAGAGGAGGAGGCGGAGCAGGAGGAGGAGGAGGAAGAGAGGCTGCTGCCCCGTCTGTCTCGGCCCCGTCCGGGAGAGGCCCGACGGAGGAGTGCGCGGCGAGCCGCCCACGAGGCGGGCACGGCACGCCCTCGCTTTGGGGGGGCCTCTCTGGAGCCCGTGGACCCTGAAGGCGCCCTTAGCGGGCCGGCCGACGAAGAGGTGCCCGTACAGGAGCCAGCTCACCAGACCCCCTCGCGCTGGGAAACAATCACGACGCGAGGCTTCTCGCCATTCTCCGCCGCCATGGGGGACCTCCCCAGGCCTCGGGATCGTCAGAGAGAACGGCACAGGATAAAAAAAACGGTCCAGGGGAGGGGGTCGAGACCTCTGGGGGTCGACGCTGCGAAAAAATCACGGCGTCGGGGGTCTGGGTCGCAATGGCAGGGGAGGAGGAGGAGGAGGAGGAGGAGGAGGAGGAGGGGAGGAGGACGAGGAGGAGGAGGAGGAGGAGGAGGAGGGGGAGGAGGAGGAGGGGGAGGAGGGGGAGGACGAGGGGGGGAGGAGGGGGAGGAGGAGGAGGAGGAGGAGGAGGGAGGAGGAGGAGGAGGAGGAGGAGGAGGAGGAGGAGGAAAAGGAGGAGGGAGGAGGAGGAGGAGGAGGAGGGAGGAGGGGGGGGGGGAGGGGGGAGAGGGAGGGGGAGGAGGAGGAGAAGGAGGAGGAGGAGGAGGAGGAGGAGGAGGAGGAGGAGGAGGAGGAGGAGGGGGAGGGGGAGGAGGGAGGGAGGAGAGGAGGAGGGAGGGAGGAGGAGGGGGGGGGGGAGGGACAAGCTAGGTGCGCTCGCGTCATATCTGACATCCTACCCCTCCCTCCCATCCCTTACCATGGCGCAGATCCCCTCTCTACTCGCACAGTCGGATGTCGAGCAGGGCAATGATCCCGAAAGGGTACGTGATGCATTGTAGAGCACGGCGTGGCATGGCGTAGAAGAGCACCGCAAAGCGTAGTATCAACCTAGCATTGCATTGCATGCCGTGGCATGGCACGGGAAATGACGCCAGCGCTGCAGCGGGAGCACGAGTCCAAACGAGCGGAAGCGCGGAAATGAGGCCAGCGCTGCAGCGGGAGCACGATTCGGAACGAGCGGAAGCACGCCGGAATCGGCCCTGGAGGCTTCCCGGGCGCCAGAAGCAGGAATTCAGCATTTTCAAAAGAAATATGTGTATTGGAATGGCCTTTTTTCGGCGCCGCCTCGGAACTCGATTTTCCCGCGCCGTGCCACCGGTGGCGTGCACCAGAGCTTGCCTGGAGGGACAACAAAAAATAAATGCTCTCCCTGGGGGGGCCGGTCGCCCCCCGCGACGCCTCCGAGAGGGCGGCCGCGCGGGGCTGGCCCGCCGGGGCCAGCCCCGCGCGGTCGTGCAGCCTCGGGGGCCGGCCCGTGCGCGGCGCGGGGGCCCTGCCGTCTGGTCGTCGAGGCCCTCTGGCCAGGTCTCCTCTCGGGGGCGGCCAAGGGGGGGGCGTCCAAGAGAGGGGGGGGGTGCAATATGGAAACGAACTCTATACACCGACGCTTTTCCCGGCCCTGCGCTGAAATTCGCACAGGAACGCGGATTCTGGTGTATACGGAACCCTGGTGTATATATTTTTCGTTGCTTCCGCGGGACATCGGGGAAAAAAGCATACACCACACCACCCCAGCGTCGTCCCCGACCCTACAAAAATCCTGGGACTGAAAAACAACCCGCCACTGGTAGTGTAGATGTTCCAGGTTCCGATGCAGATCATGACCGGCGGCACGTGCGCGGCCCAGGGGGGGGGGGGGCTGGGGACTTGACAAAAGGAGAAGAGGCGCCGTGAAATCTGGGGAGATGTCGTGGCACCCGCCATGAACGAAGGGTTTTTGTTGCAATCCCTCGGTTCTTTTTGCAATCCTTCGTTTGTTTGCAATCCTTTTTTTTGCAACCCTTCGTTTTTTTGCAATCCTTCGTTTTTTTGCCTTCGTTTTTTTTGCAATCCTTCGTTTTTTTGCAATCCTTCGTTTTTTTTGCAATCCACCCCCCCCAGTCATCACCCCCTTCTTGGCCGCCCCCGATCTCCTCGGCCTCCCACTGGTGCCTCGCCTCGATCCAGCCGGGGAGCGGCGCGAGCCGAGGGTTCTTCTGGAAGACGACGCAGCTCGGGTTGAGCATGGCGGGGGCCCAGGAGAAGCTGCTCCTCGCGAGGACGACGAGGTCGGCGCGGGCGAAGTACCTCCGAGGGTTCTCGAGGAGGCGCGGGGGAGGAGGAGGAGGAGGAGGAGGAGGAGGAGGAGGAGGAGGAGGAGGAGGAGGAGGAGGAAAAGGAAAAGGAGGAGGAGGAGGAGAAGGAAGAGGAGGAGGAGGAAGAAGAGGAGAAGGAGGAGGAGGAGGAGGAGGTGGAGCAGGAAAGGGCGACGAGAGGACGAAGCGGAGGAGGCGGAGGAAGACCTGGAGGCAGGAGGATCGAGAGAAGCGGGAGGTTGCAGACCAGGAGGGGCAAGAGGAGCGGGAGGAGGGAACAACAAGGGAGTTTGGAGAGAAAGATGGAGGGAGAAAGATAGAGAGAGAGAGAGAGAGAGCAACAAAGAGAGAGCGAGAGAGAGAGGACAAACAACACAACATACGTAGCACCCCGCAATTGCGGATAGGGAAGAGGGGGCGGGCGCGGACGACGCGGGCGTCGAGCCCGCGGACCGCCGCAGGCGCCGAATTTTTCGCTTAATCAATAAACGTAGTTTGGGTCGCGGGTGGGTCGCGGGCTCTCCACCTCCACCTCGAAGGAATTCAAAAAAACAGCCCGCCGCAGGCGCCGAAAATTTTGATTTGTACACTGAACGCGGTTTGGGTCGCAGGTTCTCCACCTGGGACGAATGCAAAAAAAAACGCAGCAGGCGCCGAAGTTTTGGCTTGTGCAGTGAACGTAGTTTGGGTCGCGGGTGCGTCGTGGGCTCTCCACCTCCACCTGGAAGGAATTCAAAAAAACAGCCCGCCGCAGGCGCCGAAAATTTTGATTTGTACACTGAACGCGGTTTGGGTCGCGGGTGGGTCGCAGGTTCTCCACCTGGAACGAATGCAAAAGAAGCCCGCCGCAGGCGCAGAAAATTTTGGGTGGGTCGCGGGGTGGGTCGCGGGTGGGTCGCGGTGGGTCGCGGGTGGGTCGCGGGCGCGGTTTGGGTCGCGGGTGGGTCGCAGGTATTCCACCTGGAACGAAGGCAAAAGAAACCCGCCGCAGGCGCAGAAAATTTTGGGTGGGTCGCGGGGTGGGTCGCCGGTGGGTCGCGGGTGGGTCGCGGTGGGTCGCGGGTGGGTCGCGGGTGGGTCGTGGGTGGGTCTCGGGGTGGGCCGCGGGCGGGTCGCGGGGTGGGTCGCGGGTGGGTCGCGGGGTGGGTCGCGCGTGGGTCGCGGGGTGGGTCGCGGGCGGGTCGCGGGGCGGGTCGCGGGTGGGACGACGACAACAACAAACAACAAACAACAAACAACAAACACGACAACAACAACAACAACAACAACAACAATAACCACAAACACAACAACAACAACAACAACAACAACAACAGAAAGCAGACAACAGACAACAGACAACCGACAACAGACAACAGACAACAGACGACAATAACAACAACAACAACAACAACAACAACAACAACAACAAATACAACAACAACAACAACAACCACAACAACAACAACAACAAACAAACAAACAAACAAACAAACAAACAACAACAAGAACAACAAGAACAACAACAACAACAACAACAACAATCATTTAAGACTGGGGACACTCCGTTCTCACCAGTGCCAGGGTTTTCATAGGAGGCGGGCAATACCCCCACTTTGTGGGGGGGCCGGTTCAAGCTCTACCAAATTTCCAAACGACTCTTCGCCACCACCCACACCCAGCTTCCCGCCCTATGACGTTCGGACACTTCACTTCGTGGCATGCGGACGACCGTGGCTACTATTCAGGGCCCCGCGGCCGACGACGACGGCGTGCGCGCGCGAAGAAAAAACGAATGTGTCCAATATGGTATTATTTGACAGGGATGATGGCCCTGGCATGCGCGCAACCGTTGTTGCAGAAGTTCGAAGCACGTGAAAAAGTTGCTCGCAAGAGCCCGTTTGACAGAAATGTTGAAAAAATATTGGGTTTCCTCAGAAATCCGCAAGAGCGCGCAAGATGAATTTTTGAAACTTTTGTTTTGAAAAACCATTGGGTTTTTCATGTTTTTATGTTAAAATCGCTACGAAAACTAAGGTTTTGGAAGGATTTCATCTTGCGCGCGCGAGTGTGCACTTCGTGTCATTTGTTTCAAAGGATTCTTGAAGTTTGGTTATGTTAGAACAAGAAATTCATTTTATAGTGTTTTTTTGCAAGGGAAAACGGGGGACAACAAAACAACCGGATCCGGACACCCACGTTTTGCCTGAGACTTCCTCACGAAAATGATGAAAATGTGGCTGCGGCCTAGGCGCGGCGAGGGGGCCGCGCACCAGGGGTCCCAACAATAATTATTCTTTAGAATAAATAATGTTCAACAACAACAACAACAACAACAACAACAACAACAACAACAACAACAACAACAACAACAACAACAACAACAACAACAACAACAACAAGAATCCGCATCGTGGAATTCCATTTCAGCCACGCACCCAGGGACAGTGAATGACCGTTCGGTTCAGCCCCCTCATTCTGATATATATATATATATATATATATATATATATACACATACATATATACATGTTCATATAGAGCATCGAACATAGCATATAACATTTAACGTGAGAGAGAGGGAGAGGGAGAGCGAAAGAGAGATAGAGAGACAGAGAAATATGTATAGAAAAACAATGCGGAGGAGAAGGAAGAGGAGGAGGAGGAGGAGGAGGAGGCGGAACAGGAGGAGAGGGAGGAGGAGCAGGAGGAGGAGGAGGAGGAGGAGGAGGAGGAGGAGAGGGAGGAGGAGGAGGACGAGGAGGAGGAGGAGGAGGAGGGCGATGGGGCCCCAACCGCGGTCCCCCCGGGGGACCGCCGCGTGGCGGGCCGGCCCCAGCCCGCGGGCCGACAGCGGCCAGGCGGGCGCATCCGTCATGACATCTCTGGCCTCGCCGAATGCGGCCCCACCTCGGGACTCCAAGAACTGAGACCCTTTGTGTGGTGGCGGTGACCGAGGAGCCCGCGTCGCGGGCCGAGAGAGGACAGCTGAGACTGAAGCGAATGGCGGTACAACAGGCTCTGGTTGCCACGTCCGACCCGTGTGCCCAAATTGGGCTGCAGCCACACCTGCACCGGACCCGTGGGGCAGATCCGGAACCTTCAATGCCTTTGCTCCGAGAGTTAGCGGCAGCAGTACGCTGGATCAAATCTGACGTACAGACGATACGACA
This sequence comes from Prorocentrum cordatum, assembly GCA_963575745.1. NCBI lineage: Eukaryota > Dinophyceae > Prorocentrales > Prorocentraceae > Prorocentrum > Prorocentrum cordatum. The sequence continues at coordinate 46,821 of CAUYUJ010003748.1, forward strand.
ATCAACTGGCCCAGGACTCAATAGGAGTGCTCCAGAGTTCGTCCACAGTCTCCTGCAGTATTGGACGGAAGCCAGCATAGCGCCAGACGTCATCATCTACGATACTAGCTGCGAGAAAAGCCAACGGCAGCAGACCACAAGCATATAGACAAACTTGAAAACAACACTACAGACAGCAGATGTAAAGACAACGCAGCAACCCCTGACTTTCTTGTCCTGCAAAGGGGGGACGTAGTGGCGCATCAGGAGGTGGCTCAGGAAATAATGCATCAAGGAGGGAGCAGGCGTCAGGATTGCGCTGACAAGCACGAGCCCGATACCATCAACTACGAGACTGGCCCAGCGAAGCACGAAACCCACGCCGTCCGTTACGAGGGTGGTGTCGAGAAGCACGAACCCGACGGCGACAGTTACGAGGGACGTGAGGCGAAGCACCAACCCAACGTCGTCAGCTACGGGGGAGGCCACACGAAACGCGAGCCCGACAATAGCAGCTAGTACAACGAAGCACGATTCCGATGTCATCAGCTATGACGATGGGACCGCGAAGAACGAGCCCGACGTCATCAGCTGCAGTGTTGGGGTCAGTCCCCTCGTGCGAGAAGGCCCAGCAGTGGTGCGAGAAGGGCGGGCAGTGGGGCGAGAAGGGCGGGCAGTGGTGCGAGACAGACGGGCAGTGGTGCGAGAAGGGGCGGGCAGTGGTGCAACATGGGCCGGCAATGGTGCGAGAAGGACCGGCAGCGACGCGAGTAGGGCCGGGAGCGGTGCGAGAAGGGCCAGTAATGGTGCCAAAGGGCAAGCAGGTGGGGCAGTGGCGGCAGTGGTGCGTGAGGGGCTGGCAGTGGTGCGAGAAGGAGCGGCAGTGGTGCGAGACGGGCAGGCAGTGGTGCGAGAAGGGCCAGCAGTGGTGCTAGAAGTGAAGGCAGGTGGGGCAGTGGCGGCAGAGGTCGGTTTACGAGGTGGAGGAGGGTAGGAGGAAGCAGGGGAAGTGGGGCGAAGCACGAGCCCAACGTCGTCAGCTACGGGGGAGGTCACACGAAGCACGAGCCCCACGCCATCAGCCATGAGGCTGGTACACCGAAGAACGAGCCCGATGTCATCGCCCACAACGGTGGTGTGGCAGCGAAGCACGAGCCCGACGTCTTCAGCTGCAGCGCTGGGGCCGGTCCGGTGCCCTCGTGCGAGAGGGCCAAGCGGTGGTGCGAGAGAAGGGCCGGCAGTGGTGCGTGAGGGGCGGGCAGGTGGTGCGAGGGTGGCGGGCGCTGGCGCGAGAAGGGCGGGCACGCGGCGCGAGCCGGGGCGGCAGCGGTGCGAGGAGTGCCAGCCGGTGGGGCAGGAGGCCGCGGAGGTCGGATGCAAGACGCCACCAGCTGCAGCGCGGCACGCGGAGCGCCGTGTCCATACCATTTCCAGTGGCCTTGCAGGCTTGCGCATCGCCCGCTTGCTTGATCGTCCAGGCTACGCAGACACCACGAGGGGCAGAAGAGAAGCCGAGGAGGAGAGGGAGCAGGGGATGTCTGACAGCGACTCGGGAGACGTTAGGATCCACGAGCTGATCGACACGGCGTAAAAGGCATTCATAGCACGACGGCCCGACGTGGCACTCTGGGAACTTCAGCAGATTCACAAAACCACTCCATACGCCATTCGGCATCCTGGTACCCAGCACCTACACGACAGCATCGCTATCTGCCTCAAAGACGAGCAGTGCTACGAGCTGGTGGAGGAACAAAGGCATATATATATACATATATTCACTAGAAACACGCGCGCGCAAGGTTACATCGCCACTGAAGCAGTTACCCACGAATGGTTGAAACATGGGGTAGAATGCATCTATAACGAGGGCAGAGCAGATACAAATTGACGACAAGGACATGTGCACAGTATTCCACACGAAGCTATTCACACCAGTGAAAGCTATGGAGTGACCAAAACAGCAGCGCAGCGCAACGCATTGCCATGGAATCGAACCAGGTGCGGGTCAAATGCGGTTCGACGCATGGCAAGCACAAATGCACAGCAATGCAATGTAATGCAAATCAAATCAAAGTAGAGCAGTGCTCACCAGTGCAATCTGGATCACGAAGCAACACAATTGCACATGCAACGGAAAGCAACCTAGCGGAAAGCAACCTAGCGGAATAGAATGCAACCCAGCGGAATAGAAAGCAACAGGAACTCCGAGATCCCAGGGACGAGCCGCCCTAGAAAGAGCCCAAGAACATCCAAGGGGAGCCCAAGGCAGGGCCAAAGGACACCCAAGAACATCCAGAGAGTTCCCCGAGAGAGGCCCCCAAGGGGGGGCCCAAGCGCGGCCCCAAGGAGCTCCAAGCAGGCTCCAGAACAGGGCACAAGAGTGACCCAAGAGGCGCCACAAGAAGAACAGAAAATGGCGTCAGAAAGAAAGGACCCAAGGAAGCGCCCCCTCAGCCGTAAAAGGAAGCCGCGAGGGCTCACGAGCAACCCCAAGAGTGGCGTCAAGGGTGCCGCAAGGGGATGCCGAAGTAGGCTCCAAGAAGCCCCTTATTGGCCTGGCAGGGGTGGAGCCTGGCGCGCGCGGCACCAAGCTCGCACCGAAACGCCCGGGGCGAAACGAAGGCAGCGGTGGCGCCGCGATGATGGCAGCGACACAAGGCGCACCCCAGGCTCTAGCAAGCCGCAGCCCTTGGCTGAAGTAATGACTCACACATGGTTTGATCTCGAGGTGAAAGAATACAAATCGCGCGGATCACATAGCATCGCCCCACCAGTAGCGGCACACCCCTCACACGGATCGCGCCCCCGCCCCGGGAGCCCCACTTACAGTGCCAGGGACAAAATTCGCACGCGTCCCTCCGCCCATCTTGGCACACCCCTCACACGGATAGTGCCCCAGGAGGATGCAGTTCCACGTGCTGCCCGAGAGGGAAGGTCGCGTAGCGTTCCCCCTCTGAGTTCGACTCACTCCTCACACGGATCGTGCCCAAAAAACCGACGGCCGCAGAGGCAGGGCTCGCGTCCCACCGTCCCACCCATGTCGGCACACTCCTGACATGGATCATTAGCTCAGGGCGTCTGATGGGCGTCTTGGACGGCTCTCGTGGGCTCGCGGCGTGATCTCAAAGACCTCTTGAAGCCTCTGCAAGGCCTCTTGGGGACCTCTCGGCGTCTCTTCGGGGCCACTCGGGAGATGATTTGGGTTTCTTGAGATCATTGGGGGCCGCCTGGACGGTCTCGGGGGAATGTTAGGAGCCACACCCTCCAAGATACTGCCCCACGACCCCTCCTGGTACCCTCGTGGGGCCCTCTTGGGCCTCGCGTGGGGCCCTCTCGGGGCTCTCTTGGGGCGTCTTGGGCGCCCTTGGGCCCGTCTAGACGTATCTTAATTGACCGGGTCATGCATGCGGCTGCAGGAACGCCAACGATATGATGAGCGTGGTAAAAGAACACCTCGTACCTATATATATACGAATACTGATGTATACATATACAGATACACGCACACACAAGCACACACACACAGCCGTGGGAGGAGAAGGAGCAGGAGATGTCTGACAGCGACGCGGGGGACGAGGAGGACGAGGGCAGGGTGAGAGGGGCACACGTACACACCAAACAAGCGCAGCGGCACGCCACACAGGCCAGCCGCGGTGCGGACAGGGAGTGCGAGAAGGGACAGCAGTGGCAGCAGACGGGGCGAGGCGACCTAAAGGATCACATGGAGCAGGCGAGAAGCGTGGAACTCTGCAGGGTGCTCACAGAGGACGGGACCGTCTATGGCAGATCCTTCGGATACGGCCCGGTGCGCTACTCCACAGAAAGGGGGACCAAAAAGGCCATAACCACCCTGGACGAAGCGGAGCTCTAGAACCAGAGGATTCGGGCTCGGACGTGGTATGGCGCAAAGGGATGTCAGCTGACACGTGCGTACTAGAACGGTGGTGGTGTGGTGTGAGACGAGCTGGAGTTGTACAACCTCTGATCCGAAGTTTCTACTGCCCGGAGCGAGCCGGAGGCAGGGACTTCTGCAGCTCATCAGCGCGTGCGAGAATCTCTGGCAGTGGAGCGGGAGGCAGGGAGCGGTACGCGGCGGCCTGGCCGGGGGCCTGGAGCACCTAGGCGGGGGCTGGCTGTGTGAGGGGGAGTCCCGACGGACGTGCCGAGAGAGGAGGAGGAGGAGGAGGAGGAGGCAGAGGAGGAGGAGGAAGCGTAGAAGGAGGAGGAGGAGGAGGAGGAGGAGGAGGAGGGAGGAGGGGAGCGTATTGGTTGGTTGGTGAGGCCCCCAGGTGGGCAGGCATGGTGAGGCCTCGGGCAGGCCTCGACAGCGGAGGGGCCACGGAGCTCCGCTGGCCTCCGACGGCGGCCTCCGCAGCGCCCTTCCGGGAGGAGGGGGTGCCCCCCAAGAGCGTGGGGGCGAGAAGGTCCGCCGCCCTGCGCTCCAGAGGTGGGTACCCGACTACCCCGGGACGAGCGCGAGGAGTGGGAGGCCTGGGGGAGGGACCCAAGGGGACCCCCCCTCGACACGGACCACCGCCCGAACCTCAGCCGCCGCCTGTCCACGCAGAGCGCAGCCTCGAGACCTTTGGAGGACGCCTTTTCTTCCTCTGACCCTCGGTCCCCCCCAAGAGGTCCGATGTCTTCATTTTTTCAACACGGGGTCCCCGAAGCCCCGACCCTGTCCCCAGGGTCGGCGTTTCGTCCCCAGTCGTTGTTTGGCGGTGCCGGGGCCTGGCAAGGGCCCTGGGAACCCACAAGCAGGCAAAAAAAGGCCGCCTTGCTTTTCTCAAGGCGCTGAATGACTGGGAGATCCTTCGAGAGACGACTGCCGGAACAGGGCACGTCCAGGGCGTGAGGATCTCCACGTCGTCCAGGTGCACGGAAGCGCCGATCTCGCGGTAGCCGTCTGGCCGGCCGAGGCTCCCGGGGCGGCGGACGAGTGGCGGGGGGAGCAACGCCAGGGGGCCTCCTCTGGGGCAGGAGGAGGGGGGTCAGGTACCCCAGCGTGGATGAAACCCGCAGGGGGTGGGGCTCGAAACCGGTCGCAGAGATCCTGCTCTCACCGAGCGCGTATCACTACTCGCAGAGTGCCGACTCAAACGTCCGACAGAGCACATGTCTGCATCGATGCAATGTATCGTGAGTCCCCCATGGCGGATCCAGACCATTTGCGCGCAGTTACTTTGCGAGTAATGCACTCGCTTGCCTCTGCTCCGCGGCGACGGGGGGCCGGGGCCTGGGCTCGGCGACCGCCGTGGTCGCATGGGCCCGCCAGGCTGTCGAACTCCGCGGGGGCGTGGCGCCCCTCCAGCGAGGAGAAGACGTGCACGTCGGCACCGGGCAGGGCGCGCAGGATACGCCGCAGCGCCCAGAGGTTCCAGCCGTCCGGGGTCGTCCGATCGCGGCACCTCTCGCAGCCGAGGCTCATGTCGCCCCTCCGGACGTGCATGGCCACGATCGGACGGCTCTTGCTCGAGGGAAGCGGCCTGCCCAGCCCCTCCTCCTCCAACTCATCCTCCTCATCATCATCTCCTGCTCCTCCTCCTCCTCCTCCTCCTCCTCCTCCTCCTCCTCCTCCTCCTCATCATCATCATCATCATCATCATCATCAGCAGCAGCAGCATCATCATCATCATCATCAGCAGCAGCATCATCAGCACCATCACCATCACCATCACCATCACCATCACCATCACCATCATCATCATCATCATCATCATCATCATCATCAGCATCATCATCATCATCCTCCTCCTCCTCCTCCTCATCATCATCATCATCATCAGCATCATCATCATAATCCTCATCATCATCATCATCATCATCATCATCAGCAGCAGCATCATCATCGCGGTCAGTATCATCATCATCAGCAGCAGCAGCAACCTCAGCAGCAGCATCAGCATCAACATTCATCATAATCATGATCATCATCAGCATCATCAGCAGTACCATCACCACCACCACCATCATCATCAGCATCAGCATCATCATCATCAACAACATCATAAACATCCTAAACATCATCAACATCATCATCATCATCATCATCATCATCATCATCATCATCATCGTCATCGTCAGAATCATCATCATCACCACCACCACCAGCATCATCATCATCATCATCATCATCATCATCATCAGCATCGTCATCATCTCCGCCTCCTCCTCATCATCAGCATCATCACCACCACCACCATCATCACAACCACCATCGTCAGAATCATCGTCATCATCAGCAGCAGCACGATCATCAGCATCATCATCATCATCAGCAGCAGCAGCATCATCATCATCGTCATCAGCCTCCTCATCCTCATCATCATCATCATCAGCAGCATCAGCATAATCATCGTGGTCGTCATCATCAGCATCAGCATCAGCATCAGCATCGTCATCATCAGAAGCATCATTATACGCATCAACATGATCAGCGTCATCACCACCACCAGCATCATCACCATAATCAGCATCATCAGCAAACATATCCTTGTCATCATCAAAATCATCAGAATCATCATCAGCATCGACCTCATCATCAGCATCACCATCATCATCAGCATCATCATCATCAGCATCATCCTCATGCTTACCATCATCATCCGTATCATCACCAGCATCGCCATCAGCTTCATCATAATCATCATCATCATCAGCATCATCCTCATCCGCAGCAACATCATCATCATTCGTGACATCATCAGCATCATCGTCCTCAGCGTCATCAGCATCATCAGCAGCGGCATCATCCTCATCCGCAGCAACATCATCGGCATCATCAGAATCATGATCATCACCCTCGTCATCATCCTCATCCTCACCCTCATAATCATCATAATCATCCTGCTCCTCCTCCTCCTCCGCCTCTTCATCCTGCTCTTCGGGCTTCTCCTCCTCCTCCTCCTCATCTTCCTCCTCTTCCTTGCTCATCCTCATTTTCCGTTATCCACCTCCTCCTCTTGCTCCTCCTCCTCCTCCTCATCATCCGCCTTCTCCTCCTCTTCCTCATCTTCCTCCTCCTCCTCCTCCTCCTCCTCGTCCGCCCCTCATCAGTATCCTCCTCTTCCTCCTCCTCCTCCTCCTCCTCCTCCTCCTCCTCCTCCTCCTCCTCATACTCCTCCTCCGTCCGCACTCGTCCGTCACTCATCCTCCTCATCCTCATCCACCGACTCCTCCTCCTCTTCCTCCTCCTCCTCCTCCTCCACGTCCTCCTCCTCCTCATCATCATCATCATCAGCATCATCATCATCAGCATCATCATCATCATCATCATCAGCATCAGCATCATCATTCATCATCATCATCATCATCATCAGCATCATCATCATCATCATCATCAGCAGCATCATCATCGCATCATCATCATCGTCATCATCATCATCATCCGCCCCCTCCTCCTCCTCCTCCTCCTCCTCAATCTCCTCCTCATCCTCCTCCTCCTCCACCTCCTCCGCCTCCTCCCCTTCCTCCGCCTCATCCTCCTCCCCTTCCCACTCATCCTCCCCCTCACCCTCCCCCTCCCCCATTCCCCATCCCACTCCTCATCCTCATCCTCCTCATATTCCTCATCCTCCTCCTCCGCATCCTCCTCCTCCTCGTCCTCCTCCACGTCCTCCTCCTCCTCATCCTCCGCCGCCTCCTCCGCCTCCTCATCCGCCTCATGCTCCGCCTCGCCCTTCTCCGCCTCCTCCTCCTCCTCATCCTTTTCCTTTTCCTCCTCCTCCTCCTCCTCATTCTCAGCCTCCTCCTCCTTCTCAGCCTCCTCCTCCTCCTCATCCTCCTCCTCCTCCTCCTCGTCCTCGTCCTGATCCTCCTCCGTATCCTCCTCATTGTCATCATCTTCCTCATGTTCTTAGTAATAGTAGTATGCGTCTTATTTTTATTTGCACCATCAGTATCAGTATTAGTAGAATCCGTATGGTCATTCGTCTTTTTAGTATTAGTCGTATTGTTGTTACTATCATCATTAGTCTTAGCAGTGTTCTTGGTATTCGTCGGTTTGCTAATCCTACCCGTCTTCGTCGTATTATTATGTTGCTTCATAATAGTAATAGTAGTCTTCTTATTCGTCTCAGTCTTCCTCCTCTTCGTCTTCCTATTATTATTACTATTATTCTTCTTTTGAATGTTATCAGTATTCCTCCTCCTCCTTCTCCGCCTCCTCCTCCGCCTCAGCATCCTCGTCCTTCTCCTCATCTGCCGTCTCGTCCTCCTCCCCATCCTCATCATCCGTATCATCCTCTTATTCCTTCTCCGCCTCCTCCTCCTCGTCATCATCATCAGAATAATCATCAGCATCATCATCGGCATCATTATCAACAGTATCATCAGTATTATCATCAACATCAGCATAAGCATCAGCATCAGCATCAGCATCAGCATCATCATCATCATCATCATCAGCAGCATCAGCATCATCATCATCATTATCATCAGCATCATCATCATCATCACCATCACCATCACAATCACCATCATCACCATCAGCATCATCATCATCGTCCTCAGCATCATCATCTGCATCATCGCCATCATCATCATCATCAGCATCATCATCCTCGTCATCATCGTCATCACCATCATCAACATCAGCATCACCATCAGCAGCATCATCATAATCATCATCAGCATCACCATCATCATCAGCATCGTCATCCTCATGAGCAGCAGCAGCAGCATCAGCATCAGCATCGGCATCAGCATCAACATCCTCACAATCAGCATTATCATCATCAGCAGCAGCATCATCATCAGCAGCAGCATCATCATCCTCATCATCATCATCATCATCAGCAGCATCATAATCATCAGCATCAGCAGCAGCATCAGCATCATCATCAGCATAATCATCATCACCACCACCAGCACCATCATCATCATCATCATCATCATCAGCAGCAGCAGCAGCATCAGCATCATCATCATCACCGGCAGCATCATCATAAGCAGAATCATCATCACCACCACCACCATCATCATCAGCAGCAGCATCTTCATCATCGTCATTGTCGTCATCATCATCATCATCATCATCATCATCATCATCATCATCATCATCATCATCCTCACCCTCATCATCATCATCATCATCATCCTCCTCCTCATCATCATTACCATCATCATCAGCATCATCATCATCAGCATCATCAGCATCATCATCAGCATCATCAGCAGCAGCATCAGCATCAGCATCAGCATCATCATCAGAATCGTCATCATCAGAATCATCACCACCACCATCATCATCAGCATCATCAGCATCATCAGCATCAGCATCAGCATTATCATCATCATCATCATCATCATCATCATCGTCATCAGCATCAGCAGCATCAGCAGCATCAGCATCATCATCAGCAGCATCATTATCAGCATCATCAGCAGCAGCATCAACAGCATCAGCATCATCATCAGCAGCATCATCATCAGCATCAGCATCATCATCAGCAGCATCAACATTAGCATCATCTGCAGCAGCATCAGCATCAGCATCAGCATCATTAGCATCATCAGCAGCAGCATCAGCATCAGCATCATCATCATTGTCCTCCTCATCCTCCTCCCCCTCCTCCTCCTGCACCTCCTCCTCCTCCTCCTCTTCCTCCTCCTCCTCCTTCTCCTCCTCCTCCCTCCTCCTCCTCCTCCTCCTCCTCCTCCTCCTCCCCCTCCTCTTCCCCCTCCTCCTCCTCCTCCTCCTCCGTCTCCGTCTCCGTCTCCTCCTCCTCCTCCTCATCCTCCTCCTCCTCCTCCGTCCCTCCTCCTCCTCCTTCTCTAACTCCTCATTTAATTCCTCCTCTAACTCCTCCTCCTCCGTTCTCTGCATTATAGATAGTGTCTACCTGTCGCGCCACCGTACGTCACGTTAGGGCCGGCTGGGCGTTTCGCCCGAGATTTCCCTACCGTTCGCGGTCTTAAAGCTTAAATTTGAGATATCACCAGACTTCTAGACGCATGTAGTATAATGGTTACTTTCCTCCCCCTTCCAAAACCCATCCTTCCCTTATTTGGAGAGAGGGTGATTACTGCTCCTTATCGATATACACCCCCTCCCCCACCCGACCAGCGACAAACCTGGGCCAATGTCACCCCCACCGCCGCCACCCCTGTCAAAAGACCATGCAAATGCACACTGCGGCAAAACGCACACCAGGCCCCAAAGACCTCCTCGTTCGTCGCCTCCTCTGCCTCCGTCATCTCGTCCTTCATCTCCTCAACCTTTCCTCCTCCCCCACCAAGGCCTCGACAGGAGCGGGGTGCCAGGCCATCGCAGCGCGGTCAGGAACTCTTCGCTATAGTACCCGCGCGCCCACCTGGCCTTGACCTCGTCGGCCATGACGCCGCCCGCCGCGCGCGGCAGCAGCAGCACGTCGGTGTGGCCCGCCAGCCTGAGCCCGCCCTTCAGCTGCCGCACCTGGGGGGCAAAAAAATGCTGATACCAATGCTCCACGGGCCTCGCTCGGGGTGCGGTCCGACCAGAACTGCGAGGAGAATCCGGCCGTGGCGGCGAGGGCTCGCCAGGACGAGCAGCGGTCTCGGTACCGTTGCCTCCTCTGGGCACCAAGTCGTTGATCCCGTGGAACGTGAAGTCGTACTCGGCCGGGCCCGTCGTGAAGAGATCCTCGGACCCGTTCAGGCCCAGGAAGGCGGCCGCCAGGGCGGCAACGTCTGCGCCGTGGGGCCTGCCGAGCGCCTGCCCGCAGGCGGCCGAGACCACGCCGCCGAAGTTCATGCCGTGCCGTGCCGCGGCCGCCATGCCGTTCAGCCAGCCGTGGAGGCGCGTGCCGACCCCGTGGGACTCCTCCCTCAGGAAGGTCGGCGGCTCAAAGGTGGGGCCCCCGAGGGAGCGGGCCCCGAGGGCGAAGGGCTCCGGGCAGTGTGCAGGGCGGGCGCGGCCGCCAAGAGCACTCGCAAGACACCCAGCCCTGAAACCCGCAGGCGCGAGGTGCAAGTGGGGGGAACACGGAGCACCCTGAACGCAGCAGCTCCTTCAACGGCCACGGGAAGCCACCGCGCAGCGAGCTGAGCGAAGAAACTCAAGGTACCCTGACGAAAAGCAGTCAGTTTCTTGATGCGGGCCCACACTGTAAGCTCAACCTAGAGTCCCTCCCCGTCCTCACGACGGGCAGCGTTAGGGGGGGGCCACTTCAGGGGGGGAGAGAGAGACATCGGGCTTGCATCGGCGATGCATCGCCGATAGATTGGCGATAGGCCCCCGATAGCGAAGCCGAACGTTCCCGGGCGAGTTGGGCTATCAGGCCCGTATCAGCAATGAATGAGCGATCGGGGGTCGATACATCCAGCCCTGAGCAGATCCACCCGAACGTCGCCCCTATCATCAGGGGCCCCACCACTCAGGGTCTCCACCTTTTCTAGCCGCCGAGAAGAGGCGCGCCCTCCCGGGCGGCCGCAACCAGCACGGCGCGCACCCTGCGGGCCGCCTCTTGAACAGCAAAGAACGGCACGAACATAAACTTGCGCAGGTCTGCGCGGATGTCTCGGATCTGCGCTGGTCCCCCCTCCCTGGCGCGCGGAGCGCGCCAGGGGCGGCGCCTGAGGCGCCGCGATCGGTCCAGCGCAGATCCAGACATCCGCGCGGAACTGAAAAACGATGTAGATGAAGGTTAGTATTATTATATTTCTTCTTGTGTTTGATATAGGTGGTAGCATGGTTACTACCAGCAACAACGATGATACTGAGGATAATTAAAAACAACAAATACGCGAATGCAAATGATAAGAATGGCGATGTACATGATCATATTCACACGCATGTATATATATATATATATATATATATATATATATAAACATATATATGTGTGTGATAGTAACCGAAAAACAAATGAAGAAGAATACGGCGAATAATGATGGTAGCATCAAAACTAATTGTAGTATTCGTAGTAGCCGCAGTAGTAGTAGCAGTAGTAGTAGTAGTAGCAGTAGTAATTGTAGTAGTAGTAGTAGTAGTAGTAGTAGTAGTAGTAGCAGTAACAATAATAACAAGAGTCGTAGTATTACTCTTCGGAAGAGTACTATTGGCATGACGCTTCTTATTCGTATTGTTACCGCTGGTCTTCTGATTATTCTGCTCAATCGTATTAGTAATAGGATTATAACTCTCACTGTCATTAGTACGGATTGTTATACGGTTGCCCCTTTCAAATTTTCTTTATAACAATATGAAGCTTACTCTCGCAATGATTCGTAATCCTCTTCTACTGGGTATGAAAGCACTTGCTGATATGATTACCACTACGATTACTGATAGTAGTAGTAGTAGTAGTAGTAAGAATCGTTGTCGTCGTAGTAACAGTCGTTAAAAATAGTCATCGTAGTAGTCGTACTCGTAGTCAAAGTCCGAGGAGTAATAATAGTAGCAGCAATACCAGCAGTAGTAGCAGCAGTCATATGAGTAGTAGGAATAGTCGACGTCGTAGTAGTAGAAGTAGTAGGGGTAGTGGTGGTAATAGTAGTAATAGTAAGAGAAATATTAGTAGTACTAGTAGTGGTATTAGTAGTAGTAGCAGCAGTAGTAGTAGTAGTAGTAGTAGTAGCACGAGAAGTACGAGTAGTCATAATAATGGTACAAGTAGTAGTAGTAGTAGTAGTAGTAGTAGTAGTAGTAGTAGTAGTAGTAGTAGTAGTAGTAGTAGTAGTAGTAGTAGTAGTAGTAGTAGTGGTAGTAGTAGTAGTAGTAGCAGCAGCAGTAGTAGTAGTAGTAGTAGTAATAGTAGTAATAGTAGTAGTAGTAGTAGTAGTAGTAGTAGAAGTAGTAGTAGTAGTAGTAGTAGTAGCAGCAGCAGCAGCAGCAGCAGCAGGAGTAGTAGTAGTAGTAGTAGTAGTAGTAGTAATACGAATAGTAATACTAGTAGTCGTAGTGATAGTAATCGTAGCAATAACAACAACTATAATATTATCCGAGCCTCGCCCTCTCCCGGCCCTCGCACGCCGAGACCTCACGCCTGGGCGCGCCGGTCAGGCCGTCTCCGTCGGCCGGTGCCGCCGCTGCTGCGCGGTCGGCGCTGTCTCCGCCCGCGGAGGGGCTGGCCGCTGCTGCAGGTCGCAGGACCAACGCCTGCGGCAGAGGCAGCGCGGCGGCTGTCAGAGCTGCGAGCAGGGCCGCGGGCAGGAGGCTCGCCATCGGCGCGTCACGGCGGCAGCCGTCTCACGCGCGCGGCGGCGAGGCGTTCCCAGATGCCCCTGGCCCGAGGTGCCCCAAGCTTTCCGCTCCGGTCTGGAGCCACGGGGGCCACCTTGGCCTCGTGAGGCTCACTCGCGCGGCGTGCCCCAGAGACCGTGGGGGGCCTCCTTGGAGATCCTGGGGGCACCCTGGGCCAAGGACACCCCTGGCAACGCCCGAAGGGGGGAGGGGGGCCGCGGGGACGGGGCCGCCGCACGGTCGCACGCGCCATGGATCGAAGAGCTAGTGGGCGGCAGCGGCGGCAGTGGGCGGGAGAGGCTCAAGCTGGGTTCGGGCGCGCCAGCGACGCTAGATTACGTTACGCTCGTGGAGGCTGCACAGGGCCCTGCGGAGGTCATCAGGACAGCACCCATGAGGCTCGTGGAGACTGGCCTCAATGGGCACACCGAAAGACCGAGCGCGGGGACGGGAGGGGGGAGCGAGAAGAAGGAGCAGGAGGGTGGTGGAGACGGCAAGGGCGAGAGGAACGAGGAGGAGAAGGCGGAGGAGGACGCCCACGACGGCGAGGAGGAGGACGACGAGGAGGAGAGGAGCAGGAGAACGAGGACGAGGACGAGGAGGAACAGAGGGACGCGGGCAGAGGAGGAGAGGGAGGGGAGGCGGAGGAGGTGGACAAGGAAAGGAGGCAATGCTTTTCTGGTGGTGCTGCCCAGTCGGCTCCCAACGCGACCTTGGTCTGGAGGTCTCTCGAGGGGCCACGGGGCATGTGCTTTTCCATGCTACTACATCCCCCTAGTCATCCCTCTTCCCCCCCCCCTGCATCCTCATCCCCCTGATCCTTCTTCCCCGTGTCCTCGTCCTCGTCGTCCTCCACCTCATCCTCATCCTCCTCCTCTTCCTCCACCTCCTCCTCCTCCTCCTCCTCCTCCTCCTCCTCCTCCTCCTCATCATCATCATCATCATCATCATCATCATCATCATAATCAGAATCATCCTCGTCGTCTTAAGCAACAACATAAATATTAAAGTATTCAATATGATGATTCGCGTCATCAGAATCGTCATCATCATCAACAGCAGCAACAGCAGCATCGTGATCATCATCGTCGTCGTCCTCATCGTCGTCATCATCACCACCGCCATCACCATCGCCATCACCATCACCATCACCATGATCATCGTCATCATCATCCCCAGTGTCATCAGAACTTCCACCGCCATCATCATCATTACCATCTGCATCATCATCAGCATAATCATCATCATCACCATGATCATCATCATCATCATCATCATCACCACCATCATCATCATCATCATCATCATCATCATCATCATCATCAATACCTACATCATTACCATCATCATCACCATCAAGGTCATCAGCACAACCATCATCATACTCATCGTCATCAGCATCATCATCACCATCACCATCATCATCATCATCATCATCATCAGCATTATCAGATTCATCATCTTCATCTTCTTCATCGTCATCATCATCACCACCATCACGGACACGACCACCATCATCATCAGCATCATCATCTCCATCACCATCATCATCGTCGTCGTCCTCATCGTCATTATCATCACCACCACCATCGCCCTCATCATCGCCATCACAATCATCATCATCATCATCAGCATCCTCGCTATCATCAGAAATATCACCACCACCATCATCATCTATATCATCTGCATAAGTATCATCATCATCATCATCATCAAGATCAGCATCCTCATCGTTATCATCATCACCATCACGATCACCGTAACCATCACCATCGCCATCATCATCATCATCATCAGCATCGTCATCATTATGGTCCTCGTCGTCCTCATCGTTATCATCAATGTCATCACCACCACCATCACCATCACCATCGCCATTACCCTCATCCTCGCCAGAATTATCACCATCCTCTTCCTCACTATCACCAGGATGCTCACAACCACCACCATCATCATCATCATCGTCGATCATCATCATCATCATCATCATCATCATCATCATCATCATCATCATCATCGTCGATCATCATCATCATCATCAGAATCAGCATCATCGTCATCGTCATCAGCATCATCATCATCCCCACCATCTCCATCACCAGCACCATCACCAACATCGTCGTCATCGGCATCATCTTCATCATCATCATCATCATCACCATCACCATTACAATCATCATGGTCATCATCATCACCATCATCGTCGTCGTCCTCATCATCATCACCACCACCACGACCATCGCCATCGCCATCAGCCTCATTACCATCATGTTTATCACCACAACCATCACCATTGTCATTCGCATCATTACCACCATCATAAACATCACTCTCATCGTCATGAGCATCATCATCATCATCATCATCATCATCATCATCATCACCATTACCATCACCATCATCATCAGCAGCATCATGATCATGATCATCATCATCAGCAGCAGCATCATCAGCATCATTGAAAACCTCATCATGCTGATCATCATCATCACCAAGATCCTCATCATCATTGGCATCATCTTCATCATCATCATAATCGTCGTCGTAGTTCCTATCGCCATCATCATCACCAGAACCATCACCACGACCATCATCATCACCATCATCCTCATCATCATCACCGTCCTGATTATCAACAAACTGTTCATAACCACCATCATCATCACCATCATTATCAGAATCATCATCCTCATCGTCATCTGCATCATCATCATACTCACCATCACAATCACCATCACCATCACCATCATCACGAGCATCATCAGCACCTTCATCATCATCATCATCATCATCATCACCATCACCATCACCATCACCATCATCATCAGCAGCATCATCATCATCTTCAGCATCGTCGTCGTCCTCATCGTCATCATCGTCGTCACTCCACCATCACCATCCCCATCGCCATCACCATCATCCTGGTCGTCATCATCAGTATCATCAGAAGTTCCACAACCGTCATTACCGGTATCACCTGCATCACCATCATCATTAGAATTATCATCCTCATCGTCATCAGCATCATTATCAGCCTCATCATCACCACCATCATCATCATTATCATCACAATCACCATCACCATCTCCATCATCATCATCATCATCAGCATCATCATCTTCGTCTCTTCGTCATCATCATCACCATCATCGTCGTCGTCCTCATCATCATCATGTTCATCATCATCATCAGCATCACCACCACAATCGTCGCCCTCCACCTCCACCTCCACCTACTCCCTTATCCTCCTTTCCCCTGCGACATTCGCCGGCCCCACAGGCCAAAGGCGTACCAGAGTCGCCGGGGGGCCAAAAGCGTGCTAAAATCATCGGTAAGATGTTCGGACGCGCGCGCGTGCGTGGCGATCGCTCGAATCTGTGGTAAGACGCTCGTAAGATTTTTATTTACTGCTTGGCGCGCGCGCGTGGCGGTCACTCGGGGTCCCAGGACGAAAATACCCTGGCAAAGTCCTGGCAAGGTCCCAGGAAACCCCTGACCTGAATCAGGGACGGATTTACTCCTGGGCGAGGCCCTCAGGCCTCACCACAGTCCAAGGATCTTCTCAAGAGACCCCCAAGAGAGCCCAAGGGCGGCCCAGGAGGGCGGATCAATGAGTAGCACGCTTCAAGACGCCCATGAAGGACCTGAGATAGCTCCGAGGTGGCCGAAGATAGTTCTAGACAACCCCCCAAAAAACCTCCAGGAGGCCACAATCATTCACATACCTTATGTTTTTCAATGATTTGGGCGTCTCGCCGTTTCGCTTCCCGTTAGATTCTTTAGGCCTCAAGATGGCTTCAGTATCGCCCGAGCGTTCTCCGAGTAGCGCCTAGAAGGGCTCCAAGAAGGACGTGAAGACCACCGTTAGAGCCCGAATGGAGGCCCAAGACAGCTCCAAGAAGGCCGAAAGGCGAACCAAGAGCGGGCATCAAAGGGTTGCAGTCCCAAAGATGGTCCCTAAACAAACCCAAGAAAGCCCCCAAGACATCCCCAAGAGGCCCCGACATTGCCCCGAGGCGGCCCAAGATGGTCCAAGACAGCCCCTACAGAGGCCTCCAAGACACTAAAAGCCCTGCGAAGAACCTGTGGTATTTCTGTGATTTTGGATTTCTCGTCTCTCCAAATCATATGACCCTCAGAGCGCCCCAAGATGACCCCAACATGGCCCCAAGGGACCTCCAAGAGGGGGCACTACCGCCAACCGGCAGCCACTCTCACTCGCAAGCCGCTCGCCGAACAGCGCGCAGACGCACGCCAGCCCTTCCGCCTGACTCACAATGAAGGCTTTCTCCAATCACAGCAGCGTATTTGGCGACCTGCCCCACCCATTCGGTCCTCTGGCGCCCGATCTTTTCACACCTAAGCTCTCTGTGGCCAACGTCAGGGTTCCTCGAACCTGCACCCACCAACCTGCAGGTAAATGCAAACAGTGAGGCAACACGGGCTGGAGAGCGAGGCGATTCAATCACCACTGTCTCGTCGCGCCACCAAATGTGTCAATGAGGCAGTCCGGGTGATTCGTCTGAGCGTCCCCACAGCGTACTACTCTGAAATTTGAAACCTGGCCACTTGCCCTCCTCCTCCTCCTCTCCATCCTCCTCTTCCTCCCACCCATCATCATCATCATCATCATCTTCATCTTCACCATCACCATCACCATCATCATCACCATCACCATCACCATCATCATCACCATCATCATCATCATCATCATCATCATCATCATCATCATCATCATCATCATCATCATCATCATCATCATCATCATCATCCTCATCCTCATCCTCATCCTCATCCTCATCATCATCATCATCATCATCATCATCACTCTGACCCTCCGCTGCACCATCCCTCCAGGAGCAGCCCATGCGAGGGAAGAGGAGGAGGAGGAGGAGGAGGAGGAGGAGTGGAACGATGACGCGGACGAGGGAGATGGATAGGAGGAGGGACGAGGAGGGAGGAGGGAGGAGAAGCAGGCGCAGGATGAGAGGGGGAAGACGGACGAAAGCAGGGATGAACAGGCGTCTGACCTGGGAGCGGCAACGAAGGCTGCTGCAGCAGCGGGAAATGGCGAAAGTATGATATCCTGGCTCTTCAGGTCCTGATCACTCGTGATCAGCACTGGTGCCATGAACACCTGGGCAAGAGGATGGCAGAATCCTGCTACTGCTCCTCCTCCTCCTGCTGTCACTCCTCCTCCCTCTCTTCCTCCTCCTCCTCCTCCTCCTCCGTTTCCTCCTCCTCCTCCTCCTCATCATCCTCCTCATCACCAACTCATCCTCCTCCTCATCACCAAATCATCCTCCTCATCCGTATCACCATCCATCATCAGCATCATCACCACCACCATCATCACCACCATCATCAGCATCATCATCAGCATCATCATCATCTTCATCATCATAAGTAGCATCAGCATCATGATCATCATCACCATCATCATGGTCATCATCATCATCAGCACCATCATCAGCAGCAGAATCATCATCATCGTCCTCATCATCCTCATCATCATTATCATCACGGACAGCATCATCATCATCAGCAGCAGCAGCAGCGACAGCATCATTATCTTCATCATCATCAGCATCAGCATCAGCATCATCATCATCAGCATCAACATCAGCATCGTCATTATCGTCGGCATCATCAGCAGCAGCAGCAGTTCCATCATCATTATCATCATCACCACAATCAGCATCATCAGCATCATCATCATCATTAGCATCATCACCATTATCATCGTCATTGTAATCGTCATCGGCATCGTCATCGTCACCATCATCACCACCATCATCATCATCAGCATCACCATCATCATCAATAGCAAAATCATCATCATCGTTATCATCATCGTCGTCATCATCACCAACATATTCATCATCATCAGCATCATCGCCATCACTATAGATATCAGCATCAGCATCGCCATCAGCATCACCATCATTAGCATCAGCATCATCATCATCATCAGCATCATCATCATCGTCATCATCAGCATCGTCGTCGTCGCCGCCATCATAATCATGACCACCATGATCAGCATCATCATCATCGTCGTCATCACCATCAGCAGCATCAGCATCATCAGAATCATCATCATCCTCACAATTGTCGGCAGCAGAATCATCACCACCAGCATCCTAAAAATCATCAGCATCATCAGCATCATCAGCATCAGCACCATCATCATCATCATCATCATCATCATCATCATGACCGTCGGCATCAGCATTAGCATCATCACAGTCATCATCGCCATCGGCAGCAGCATCATCTGAATGATCATCAGCATAAGCATCATCGTCATCGTTATCATTATCATCATCAGCACCATCGTCATCCGCAGTATCATCAGAAGCTTCATCACACAAGCATTGTCACAATCGTCATCATCATCACAAGCAGCATCACCATCATGATTATTATCGTCACCATCATCATCCGTCATCATCATCGTCATCATATTCAACATCATCAGCATCATTACCATCATCAACTTCATCTCCATCTCCATCGTCGTCTTCATTGTCAGACTCATCATTTTCATCATCGCCAGTAGTATCATATTCGGAATCGCCATTATCATGAGATGTGTCATCATCACAATTGTGCTGGCCACCATCAGCAGCAGCATCGTCGTCACCATCACCATCATCTCCATTGTCAGTATCAGCATAATTGTCTTCATTATCATGAATCATCACCAGTTAATCATCATCAGCATCATCATTGTCATCACCATTAATCATCATCATAATCATCATCATCATCATAATCATCATCATCATAATCAGCATCAGCATCATCAGAATCATCATCGTCATCATAATCGTCGTCGTTGCTGTCATCGTCAGCATAGTCGGCAGTATGATGGTCGTCGTCGTCGTCATCGTTATCGTCGTGATCATCTTCGTCACCGCCGCTGGTGTCTACCCCTCTTCTTCCTTTTGCGCCTCATCCTGAGAGAGGGCGTAGGCGCGCGCGCCGGAATGCCGCTGGTGCCTACGGCAGCGCAGTCACAAGGCTGCTCGCAATTCCGAACTTCTAGAGGCCACGCAAGCAGAGGCCCAGGCGGGTGAGGGAGCCGCAGGCCGCGACTCGGAGTCAACCAGCCCAGCTCTGGACGGACCGACGCTCCTCCGCTTCCGCGCAGCGGCCATCTTCTGCCGCCAGCCCGCGCGGCCCGCTATGGCCGGACTCGCTCGGCGAGCTGCCATCCGACCCGGCCGGCTCCACAGGTCGAACGAGCTCCGCACGTCGCCCCTGCTGAGCCATCGCCTGCGGCAGCGCCACCTTCGCCGCGGTCGCGGCACAGCGCCGCACCAGCCCGTCGTGCCGTGCCCTCTGCCTGTCGGCCTGGGAGTGGGCGGGGAGGGCCCCGGCACACACGGCCGCTACCTGGCGAACCGCGGCCTCCAGGGCCTCGTCGGCCGCCTGGTGCTGCTCCTCGGAGACCTCGGGATCCCGCGGGGCCTGCCGCAGCCGCTCCAGCTGCTCCAGCGCCAGCGGCCAGTCCCTGCTGCGGCAGCAGGCCCTCAGCACCGCGCCGTGCGGGAGCTCCTCGCCCTCGGGGGTGCTGAGAGCCCCACCTCTGAAGGAGGAGGACCTGCACAAACACATGAGCTTTCGGGACTTCCGAGGGGACCTCTTGGATACGCGCTGGGCCCCGCTCCCTGGCGCGGCGGGGCCCCTGGACCTCCGAAAGCTTGTGTTCATGCCGATCTTTCTTCCTCGGCCGCCGCAGGAAGCTCCAAGGAGCTGAAGCGCCTGCTGCCACCGCCGCCCCTTCAGAGCGGCGCGCGCGGCTGGCGCCAGAGACTGCGCGCTCACCCGCACGCCGCAGGCCCGCATCTGCGCCAGCAGCCTGAGCGCCTGGCTCCACTCTGGGCAGGCGCGCAGCGTGGAGTTAAAGGCGGCGGCGTCTGGCATGACGGCCCCCTCCCACATCTCGTCCAGCAATTCCAGTGCCAGCGCCCACATCCCGCCAGCCGCCGCCGCGGCGACGCCAGCGTTGAGCGCGCTTGCATCGGACATGCCCTGCTGAAGCTCTGATAAAGTGCTGAGCGCGTGCTCCCAGTGGCCAGCAGCTGTGCAGGTGCGCATCACCGCGCCGCCTCGCCCTGGCTGCGACAACGCCGCCACACCGCGGTCGCCAGCCTCCCCCAGCAGCGTCAACGCTGCACTCCAATGGCCGGCGGCCAGGCAGGCATCAGCAGCGAGGCCGTACGTGGCGACACCCGCAGCTCGCCCAGACTTCTCGCAGCCGCGCAAGACCTCGAGGGCACTCCTCCATTGCTGGCCCTGCTTGCAGGCGCTCAACGCAGCCTTGTAGGTGACCGGGCTCAGAACGGGACTCCTGCTCTTCATCTTCTCGAAGAGGTCCAGGGCCTCCCTCCACCGCTGCGGTGCCCCGCTCCTGCTGACCAGGGCCCCGAACGTGGAGGCGGGGACGCTCACCGCCTCGAGCCCGGGCACGTGCCCTGCGGCACGTGCCCTGCGGCCCCAGCTGCGTGTGCCGTCGGCGCCTTCGGCGCTGGCACAGCTCTTCGCTGCCGCCGGGCTCCACGAGGCGGGCCGCAGGCCAGGCTGAGGCGCCAGCGCCCGAGACGGCCGCCACGGCGGCCGCGCACCTCGGGGCGCGGCCTCGCCATCGCACCGCTCCACCTCCCACTGCGCAGCGCCCACGACGCCCTCGAGCCCAGCGGGGCCCCGCGCCGCCTTGAGCGGCAAGGGCAGCCGCGGCTCCGCCGGCGCGCGGGCGCCCAGCGAGGGCGGCGCCGCCGCCTCCTCGCCCGGCGGCGCCCCCGAGGCGGCCGGCGCGGGCAGCAGCGGCCGCAGCTTGGCGCTGGCGCGCAGCGCCTCGGCGGCTGCGGACCGCCGCCGCCACGCGGCCAGGGACGCGGCGCGCGGCGGCTCGGCGCCCGCGCCGCCCGGCGCGGCTCCGGCGCTGGACGACGGCCTCCGCGCGGCTCCGCCACCGGCGCCGCGGCCTCGCGCGCCGCAGGACGCCGGCCGGCGCGCCGCGCGCGCGGGCGCGCGGGCGGGCCCCGCCACGGCGGCGGGCGGCGGGGGCGCCGCACGCGCCGCCGCGGCGGCGGGGCTGCGAGAAGCGCCGCACACCTCGACGAGGGGGTCGACTACAAAGTTCACGCACCCCAGAATCAAGTGCCTCGTCGCGTGCACAACAAATGCGTACATAATGCTCGTAGGTCTACCAGCACGATACGCACTTCTCGGGGCGTCGCGAACGAATCAATTCTCGGGTGAATCCACTCTGTGGTCGATCCCCTAGTCGAACACCTGCAAGGGCGGATCTTCTGCTGCAGGGCGGCTCATCGGAGCCCGAGCCGCCCGGCTTGGCCCCGCGCCCCTGGGCCAAAATGGCTGCTGGCAGCCTCCGTGCTGCCGTGCGGGGCGCCAAACAAGGAGCGGCGGAGCTCTTCCGGCCCGCTTCTGCTGACCAGGTCCACGAGCCGCCTGCGCTCCTGACGGAAGGTTGTGCCAGAATCGGAAGCTCGGGCGGGGAGCCCTACGGCATTCACCGTCCCCCCCCGCCACGGGGCGCCCCCCAGCCCGCCCCCCTGCCCCCAGGCGCCCGCCGGAGTGCGGTGGCGGCGTCGCGCAGCAGATCATCCACGCATCGTGAAAAGCTCAACGTGTGCAGCGACGGAGAGCGGCTCCTTCCCAATATCGTGCTCTCTCTCTCGCTCTCTCTCTCTCTCTCTCTTTCTCTTTCTCGTTCTCTCCCTCTTTCTCTCTCTCTCTCTCTCTCTCTCTCGTTCTCTCGTTTTCTGTGTTGTTCTCTCTCTCTCTCTCTCTCTATGTCGATGTACATCGATGACTATATATAGAGAGAGAGAGAGAGAAACAGACAGACAGTGATTCAGAGCCGCGCACGCGCCTCTCAGCGCTGCCACCAGCTGCGTGGATGAGGGCGACTCCCTCTTGGACTCACTGCACTTCGTGAAGTTACGCGGTCGGAAACTGGTGTGATCGCTGATGCCTGCCTCGCCAAACATCGAGCTGACATCATACGGCCCTCGTGCTACTTCAAGGGGCGCTGGAGAAGGAACGAGTGGGCCTGTCTGACCACGGCGAGCCTCGGCCGAGAAGAGCAACGTGGACCTCACTCCAGGGCGCGGCCCGAAAGCCAGCGCCTTGGCCGCACACGCCCGTGCACCCCACGCCCTGCCAGAGGGCGCTCGCCCCGGTGCAGAGAGCTGGCTGCACGGAACCGCGAGGGGGTGGGATCTGCGCCCCTGGAGGGCGTGCCGCAGCTCTGCGGGACCCCGCTCCTCTGGACCCTGGCGCGTGGCCCGCCGCGGTGCCGAGGCCCCTTGAGGGCCGCCGTCCTTCGAGTATGGGATCGACTGCAGAATTGATGTACCCCAAACCCAGTTCTCTCTGCGAGTCACACGTAGGATGTTCGTAGATCTACGAGCACTCTACGGATCCCTCATGGGCTCGGAGAGCAAACCGATTCTGGGGTACATCAATTCTGTAGTAGATCCCCCACTCGAATCCCGCAAGGCCAAGCGAGGTGGTCAACGAACGAAAGTCCCTTCATAACTGGGGCAATCGAATCGAATCGAATCGAGCTCTGGGGGCATCAGACTCGTCCTACGGGAGGAAGGGAAGGATGGTTGGCGGCGCGCAGAACGGGGCAGGGTCAGAGTGGCTAAAGGGACCAGGGACACGCGAATGAATTCACACAACTCGCAGGATGTCCCATGGTTTCCTACATGTTCTGGGTGCTCGTTTTTCCCCGCCGCTTCCCACGTGTCCCCACATGTTCCTGGAAACCGACGATTCAGTGTGTCTCTGCGTGTGCTCTTTCCCCTCCTGAGTGGCAGCCTTCGAGAGAGCAGCATGCCCCCCGAAGACGGTGCTCC
This sequence comes from Prorocentrum cordatum, assembly GCA_963575745.1. Taxonomy (NCBI): domain Eukaryota; class Dinophyceae; order Prorocentrales; family Prorocentraceae; genus Prorocentrum; species Prorocentrum cordatum. Next base: position 70,857 of record CAUYUJ010003748.1, read on the forward strand.
GCGCGCGGCCTGCTTTTGGGGGGCAGCCGATCCGCTCTTCGAGCAGGGGATCGACTACGTAGCTGATGTACCCCAGGCTTGGTCTTCTCGTCGAACCTACGACACGTACGTGGAATGATCTACGAGCACCCTACGCACTTGTCATACACTCGGCGCGACAGTCAATCTTGGGGCAAATCAACTCTGCAGTCGATCCCCTTCTCGAGCTCTCGGAAGGCCCCATCGCTGCCGTCTCAAGCGGCCGTCCCTCCCCCCCCTCTCACGCAGGGTGGGACGCACGGAAACATACCAAGTACTATATCTCATCCTCGGAGACGCGCGCCCGCTCCGAACAGACATGGCATACCCAGCGTGCGGTATATGCCGCCACGCCGCCCAGACTGGAAGACGCTTCTCGGTGCGCGCGTCGCCCCTGGGAGGGGAGACGCACACGTACTCCGGATGGGACCTGAATCGCCCCCCCTTGAATCCGCTTGGGGGGGGGCACGTGCTGTCGGCACGGGTGGAGGGGGGTTGGAGGACGAGGAGGAGGATGAGGAGGGGGAGCGGGAGGAGGACGGAGGGGGCAGGACTGGACAAGCTCAGTCGGGAGGTGAACCACCCCCCCCTTGATCAATACCCCATCCAGAATAGGATTCGTATGCTGGGCGGACGCCAAAAGTGGCCTCAGGTCCCGAGAGCCCGAGCGCCCCGAGATTCGCCGCACGAGTCTCCCCCCCGGGGGCGCCCAGGCAGCGCCAACGGCGATGCTGGTTCACGGCGATGTTGGGACTCGGATTTCTGCGACGCCGAACCCGCGCAGAACAAGTCGAAAGTGTAGGAACTTGTTGCGTCGGCGGCTAGGCAGAGTAACTGCGCTGGCAGAAGAGCTAACTAAACGGGGGCACTGCTGCAGCGAGTTGTGCCACAGTGCAAGACAGAAGGAAAAAGGGCGAGAGGGCGGCCGGAGGAGGGGGGACAGTTTGTAGGAACACACGAGCAGCTCTTTTCTGCAATCGGGCTGGCTAGGAACCACCCCCACATGCCATACCGAAACCCACATGGCCGTTACCTCCATCGCCATTATAGCGTGTCTACGGGGGCGGCCACCTGGAGAGGGGAACGAGGATCAGTGATCTGCCACCCCCTGAGCCCTGGACGGCTGTGGAAGGGGCAGAAGATGGAGGAAGAGGACGAGCCAGGCGGGGCAGAGCAGCACGCGCTGGCACACCTCTGCTCGCGGCCGGGGTGCCCCCGGAGCCCGACGGGGGTGCAAGACCTCCGGGACGCTGACGCTGACGCTGACGCTGACGCTGACGCTGACGCTGTCGATGACGATGACGATGACGATGACGATGACGATGACGATGACGATGACGATGACGATGACGATGACGTCATCGTCATCGTCATCGTCATCGTCGTCGTCTCCTTGGGACCCGCTTCCTTCAGGCACCGAGGACGGCGAACAAAAAACGTCGGGGCCCGCCTCCTCGGGGCCCGCTCCCTTCGGGGCCCGAAGAAAATGAAGAGCCTTCAGGCCCCGCTCCCTCCAGGGCCCAAGGGACGGCACAGTGGGGACGCGCAGCAAGGAACTACCTGCCTCTCGTCAGGGTACCCTGGGCTTCTTCGCGCCGCGCGCTGCGCGGTGCTTTCCCGCGGCCGTCAAGGAAGCTGGTGCGTTCAGGGGGTCTCCGGGTTTCCCCCCCAGGCGCACCCTGGGCGCGACACTTCAGGGCCGGGTTTCTCGAGGACCCGAAGACTCCCATCCGCCGATGTGATGCTTTCGGTGCGCGGCCCCAAAGGTCCCGACCCCCCTTCTCGGGCCCAGTTTTTTGCCCAAGCTCCACGCTTCATGGTCACCGCAGACCGAGATCAAGGAGAAACGCTGGGATCAGACAAAGCATGATGGACCCACGACTCATGACAGGGATTTAGAGCTGCGAGGCCTGGGAGCGTTCCAAGCACCTCAGCTGGGCGATGGACAATGGCAATGTTGAAGATTTCCATGGTGATGCTACCGTGCCATGGAGCTGTATTGTGCTTATCTGCGCTGTGCCGAGCCACGCAATGACATGCCAGGGGACGCGCCGTGGAACGTGCCAGTGGACGTGCCAGTGGACGTGCCAGGAGACGTGCCGTGCGATGTGCCAGGGAGACGCGCCACGGGACGCGCCACGGCACGTGCCAGAGGGACGCGCCACGGAACGTGCCAGTGGACATGCCAGGGAACGTGCCAGGGGACGCGCCGCGCGACGTAGGGGCGGCGCCAGGGAACGTGCCAGGGAATGCGCCCGAGGACCACGATCCCTCGTAAATTACAAGGGCTTCGCGCTCACAGTGCCAAGACCCCTCGCAAATTACGCTGGAATCGCGTTCTCAGGGCCAAGATCCTTGGTACATTACACAGGGTTCACATTCCCAGGGCCACGATCCCTTGTAAATGACGCGGGTTTCGCGCCCCCAATGCCAAGATCCCTCTGGAATTGCACTGGAATCGCGCTCCCAGGGTGAAGATCCCTTGCAAATCACCCCAGATTGCACGCTCCCGAAGAGCCTTAGTAACTTACGCTCCGTCCACGCTCCCAGTGCCAAGATCCGACGTCAATTACGCGGCCTCCACACTCCCGGGGCCACGACCCCTCGTAAAACGACGCCGCGTCCGCGGCCCCAGGGCCAGGATCCTCTCGCAGAATACAGTGTGTCCGCGCTCCCAGGGCCAGGACCCCTCGTAAATTGGAAGAGGAGGAGGAGGAGGAGGAGGAGGAGGAGGAGGAGATTCGTGCCATTTTGGCTCAAGTCGGGGAAAGGCCCGTTTCTGAGTGCCGCATCTCTTCTTGGAGGGCGTTCTGGGGTCAAGCCCATGCGGACACTTTCTGCTCTTCCCCATCCGCGGCGTTTCACAACCGCTCTCGGTAAAGAACAATGCTTCCGCACTCCCAAAACCACCTGGGCAGCCTGGGGCGACCAGGCCCTCCAGGCTACGCAAACACACACGTTTCGTTCGAGACGTCCTCAGATATTCGGCGCGCAGTGCGCGGCATCCTCGAGCGGGCACGCAAAAAAATGTCTCGCTTGTCTGACAAAGTTCAAAGCCTCCAGGCCCAGTGTATTATTCGGGATTCTGCGCAAACCACTGTGCACACCGTTTTTGATTTCGAAAACATGCGACTGCGGACCCCGCTTTTATCGGGGATCCGAGGTAGGGGGGCGCATTTTCCTCGTGCCCGCGAAATGAATTTCTTCCAACAACAAAAAACAAAAGAGGGAAAAAACTGACGAAAGACCCAACCATATGCAGCCGCGAAAACAGCGAGGGAGATGAGACAAAGGAGGGCACGATGATCCCGAATAGCGCACGCGGTATACCCTCTGCTCTCACAGGCAGCGCGCCGCAGGAAGAACGAGGCGCGGGGGGACGAATCGGTGGGACGCATGCGAACCTCTGGTGGAGCTCCCCATGGGCCACGAAGCGCGTGAGGGGAGTGCCGAACGAAATGCCTGCGAACGTCGCCGCTGGGGCCTTCGGTGGAGCACCCTATGGGGATACGAACCGCGTGAGGGGTGAGCCGACATTGGTCGATCGGACACCTGCGAACGTCGCCATTGGGACCATGAGGGGAGCTCCCTCTAGGGCCACGAAACGTGTGAGGGGTGCGCCGAAATGGGTGTGGCAGACGCATGTGGCCGCGCCCGCTGGGGCCTTCGGTGGAGCTCCCTGCACGGGCCACGAACCGTGTGAAGGGTGCGCCGAAATGAGTGGCGCGGACGCATGGGAACCTCGCCACTGGAGCCGTAGGTGGAGCTCCTTACGGGGCCACGAACGAAAGGTGTGCCAAAAATGGGTGGCGCGCACGCATGGGAACGTTGCCGCTGGGGCCTTAGATGGAGCTCCCTATGGGGCCACGAACCGTGCGAGGGGTGTGCCAAAAATGGGTTGCGCGCACGCATGGGAACGTCGCCGCTGGCCTTCGGTGGAGCTCCCTATGGGGCTACGAACCGTGTGAGGGGTGTGCCGAAATCGGTGGCGCGGACGCATGGGAACGTCGCCACTGGGGCATCAAGTGGAGCTCCCTATGGGGCCACGAACCGTGTGGCCGATGTGCCGACATGGGTTGCGCGGACGCATGGGAACGTCGCCACTGAGGCCTCAGGTGGGGCTCCC
>CAUYUJ010003749.1:0-5000 GCA_963575745.1 Prorocentrum cordatum
TCCTCTCCTCTCCTCCTCCCCTCCCGCCCGTTCTCTCCTCCTGCTCCTCCTCCCTCCTCCGTGCCCACTTCTTCTTCTTCTTCGTCTTCTCAATGTTTTTCTGAATATTGTTGTTTTTCTTACTTCTCGTCTTACTCCTCGTCTCCCCCCTTCCCTCTCCCCCTCCCTCTCCTCGTTCGCTCGCTCCCAGGCGCTGACCCGAGCCCAACAGTCAGCAAGGGCCTCAGGTAGTTGATTTCATGGATATCTCCCTGTGATGGCGTCCACTCAACTCCACCCCCTCCTTGCCCCTCCTCTCCCCTCCCCTCCTCCACTCCTTTCGTCCTCTCCAACACCCCTCTTTCTTGTTCTCTCCTCTCCTCCTTACCTTCCTCCTCCTCCTCCTCCTCCTCCTCCTCCTTCCACTTTGCTCCCCTTGCAGCACAGATGATGGCGGCTGAGATATTGCCGACCGATGCGAACGCGCAGGTCATGCGCTGGGGGGCGGCTGAGAGCCATGACGTTAGCTGGCGACGATATTCAGCCGGCAGGTCTCGGGGGTTCCTCGAGGTCTCCCGAGGTGGATGTCGCCAGGGATCCTCAGGAGGCTCTTGAAGGTCTCTGGGCAGATCCAGACGGTGCACAAGTTGCAACGGCCGTGTTTCAGCGCTCTCGGCCGAGAGTAAGTTCGCTGAACGGACCTTATTCGCCATGTACCCATAGGTACGCCAGAGTGTACCCGCTTCCCGTGGGCTACGTGAAAAAGATCAATAACAATGACATCATGAACCGATTAACTTACAGAAGCCTTTGCCGATCATGCAGATGGATAGGCAAAACACTCATGCGACGGCCATGTTTTAGCGTTCTCGGCCTGGAGATCGCTTCCCAGCCTCAGGACTGCCCAGAATGGCTCGGGATGACACGCCGGCCCCCAGGGAGGGGGTCGAGACCTTCGGGGGACCCGCGTCACGAGCAAGTTGTTACTTCGGAGCAGGGGGGCCTCCATGGGCCCGAAGAGCGCCAAAACGCTCAAAATACTTCGACGCTGCGGACGAGCGTCGTCTCCTCCTCCTCCTCCTCCTCCTCCTTCTCCTCCTGCTCTTCCGCCGCTTCCAGCTGAGCGGAGGAGAGGCACGGGGGTCGACCGCGCGGCCATGCGCGGATAGGCTGCCCGTGCAAGGTCGTGCGCAGGTACCCCGCGGTTCCGCGTGGTCTGCAGCGTTGGATGCCCGCGGAGGCCATCGTCAGAGGCCGCCGTGCCGTCGTGCGAACAGTCAGCCCGCATAGTAGGGAGGGGCAGGGCAGCCTTCCCAGGGGTTGCTTTGCATCCTTGTCTTCTCGGTCCATGGCCACTCGCGCTGGCCGCGCCCCGCTTGCGAAGCTTCGAAATGGGCGTCCAAGGCCCTTGCATCCGTATCGCGCTTCCTTGTTATACGGGTTGACTGTAGGCTGCCAATGCAAGGTAGCGCGTCGGCACCCGCGGTTTCATGTGGCTTGCAGCGTTGGATGCCTGCGGAAGCCATCGTCAAAGGTCGCCGTGCCCTCGTGCGTAAATCGGTGTTTCCTCTCGGGGACCGTCAAGTGTGCACCTGCACCAATCCCGGGTGGCCCAAGGGATCGGTACACACACACACACCTTCTTTGATGCGACCGCCGTTGCGGGTAGTGTCTGGGGGCCAAGGTCGGACCAGGTGGGTGAGGCCGTGGCCTCGAGAATCTGGCTCGTCTGGGTCAATGCAATGCGAGACACACAAATAGTTACTCTGGGTTTCACAACAAGCGTGGGGGGGTGCCCCCCCCCCGACGGGGGTCAACCTCGCCTCGTCGTCGCGCCGCGACGGGGGTCGGAGCGCCTTCAGCGCGCGGTGGCTGCCCGCGACGGGGGTCGGTGTGGGGCTGTCGGCGGGGGTCACGCCCCCCCGGCGCTTGTTAAGAAGCTCGGAGTAAGAGGAGGCCGAGGAGGACGTCCTCGGTGTCGGTGCCTGCGCGGGCCGGGCGTGCCGCCTCGGCCTTCTCCGGGGCGTGCACGCACACCCTCGCAGCGAAGCCCGCAGGGCGCGTGCACCGACCCTCTGCCCAGGATGGGCCTGGCCAGAGAGGCGGTCCTGGTGTGCGATCGGCGTCCTCCGCCCTCCCAGGCCACTTCGACCCGGTCGATCCGAGGCGATTCCGATCTCGGCCAGCCCGGTCCAGTTCGGCTCCGCTCTCTCGACGATGCGTTGCGGCCCGACGCTTGCGTGGCGTCGTCGTGCATCCTGGTGCGGCCGCTCCGATCCGATTCCACCTCGGTGCCGGCGCGGCCGGATCCGACGGGCGTTCCGCTCCGATCCGGCTAACTGATTCGATGCTGGCTGGTCCTGCCTTTCCGGTTCCATCTGTCCCTTCCTCTCTCGGCGGGAACGGGGAGGGGCAGGAGGGACAACTAGACACAAGCACACATGAACGCGGAGGCTTCTGCTGAAATATCGGAGAACATGGGACATGGATGGGGAGGAGGAAAATCAGGGAAGTATGGAACAATATGGGGAATCCTGGAATTTGTGTTGATTTAGGTGTGCCTCTTTGGGTCCCTTGGGGGGAGGGGCTGCTCGCCCTGGCCACCAGGGGGTGTGTGCTCTGGGAGGGGGCCCCAGGGGGGGGGCTCAGAGAGCAGGCTCGTGGGCGGGCGAGGCCCTCGGGCCAGGAGGAAGATAGGCAGCATCATCGTGGACCGCTGAGCAGTAAGACAGCACGGAAGCACGGCGGCGGGGAATGGAAGCGATGCTGCGCGGACCACAGTCGTGTTTTCTTTCGGGTTGCGACCGCCGCCTTCTGGCCCTGCTTCAGGCAGCACGGGTTGTCGAACCGCATGATGCTTACAGCCACCTGGGCGACCAGATGGCGATTGGCATCCCAGAGCATCTCATGGGGATGCAAGCAATGGGCAAGACGGTGAGCAGTGCACACGTTTGAAGTCCTCGGGCGCCAGCGTGTGCGAGACAGTCATGCGCCAGCCAGAGCGAGCGGTGGGCTGCGCCGGGAGCTGATACAGGCACGAAGCGGAAGAGCAAGATGCCAGGAGGAAAAAAAAAGAAGACGGAGCCCGATCGGACCATGCGGGTCGGCGCGGGAGTGCCGGAGAGGTGCATGTAGCTGCCCAGCAGGGCACGCACACGCTGGTCTTTCACCAGCCGGTGGCTGGGCAGTCTCTGCCGACGCCTTTGCGCACGCCGCTCGCCCGCGTGCGAGAGGCGGGTTTCCCCCGCGCGGACCGCCCGCACGACCGTGCGCGTGCTCGAGGGCGGCCAGCTCTCTGCGCACGCAGGCCGGGCCAGCCAATGCCTGCAGGGGTGCGATGCAGGCCTCCTTGTTGATGCGATGCGATGCGATCCGATGCCGCTCTCGCCCGGCTCGGTCCGATCGGAGATCGATGTTCGGGCGATCCGACGCGGCCCGATGCTTGCACGGCCTAGCTAGTTGCTATCTTGGTGCGGCAGCTTCGATCCGATCTCGACTCCGTTCCGATGTGGCCTGCTCCGAGGCACGCCCCGGTCCGATGCGATCTGATGAGCGGTCCGATGCCGAGTGCTCTGGCGATGGGTGGCAGAGGGCTGCGTGCTGCTGTGGGTCGGTCGCCCCCCGACTCGGCCGTCGGTGTTCTTCGCGCGGCGTGGCTGCGAGCAGCGGCGCCGTGTGCACGCAGGCTCGGGGCACTGCCGAGGGTAAGGTCGAGGGAGGAGGTGGGCGCTGAAGGAGCCGTTGGCCGATCTCCGTGGGCTTGTGGCGACGGTAGGGCGCTTGCCTCGAAGAGGCCGTATCTGTAGGAGCGCGCCAGGACTTCCAGCGCGCGGGCATGATCGTGGACGACGAGGCTTGGCTGCTTGCCATGCTCAGCGGGGCAGGAGATGGCGTGCAGGCAGAACGGAAATGTTAATGTGGATGACGACGATGATGTCGACGATGGCGGTATTGATAAAAGATAACCATTGATTTGTTAGTTTGCTTGTTGGCTGACTGGCTAGTTAGTTCAAGATGTCGTTGACGATGCTGCCGCTGCTGATGACGATTTGATGCAAGAGTGCGACAAGACTTCGTGGCCACAGGAACTAGGCCATTGATCCTCAACATCATGATGCTGATGGTGCTGATGATGAAGATGAGGATGATAATGAGGATGGGGATGGCTGATGGCGATGGTTATGGTGGTGGTGGTGGTGATGGTGATGGTGATACTGATGCTGATGATGATGGTGCTGGTGGTGGTGATGATGCTGATGATAACGACGGTGTTTGTGATGTTTTGTAAGGACAGAGTGCGTAGCGTAGCTTGCGATAATAACAATGGTATCTCAGTGCGTAGCTTGCGATACTGGCACTGACAGGTCGGGTACTAACCTGGCGCTCCGCAGGAGGTACACGTGCTGCATGCGCGGCCTCAGTAGCCTGGGCTGGGATAGCGCCGCGCCGCGGGCGCGATTCCTCACCCGTGGAGCAGTTGGTAGGCCGGGCTGAGCTCCCAGACTGCCTCGTCACAAGATGGCCATCGGGTGCAGCAGTGCTCGCGAGCAACTGGCCATTCGATCGAGAGCGCTCCATGGGTCCGTGCAAATCCCGCTGCGCGCGTGATTGTCGCGCCTGGGGCGCACGCCTTCGCCGCACGCTCGGCGACCGAACTGCCCCGGCTTGGCAGGGCGTGTCCTGTTGGATGCTTGTGGTGGGTCCGTCCGAAACGCTTGGACGGCATGGACCCGTGGTCCTGAATCTGACCTCGAAAGATTAATGCGCACCATCGGGTACTTTCATGGCCCACACATCCACTGGCTCTCGACCAATGCCGCCACCGTGCCTTGGTTGTGGGCGCGATGCGCAGTGGGAGCAGGGTCGGGAGTACCGCGGCTTCCCAGGACTTGCACCTCGTGGGACCCTCTTCGGGGCCTGTTTGGGGGCCTCTTTGTCTTGTGGGCATCCTGGGAACCTCTCGGGAGTCTCTCGAGGTGGCTCTCGGTGTCTTTTTGTGCCTCTTGTGTGCCTCGCGGGGC